>JAQFXU010001369.1:0-29962 GCA_034693705.1 Spatulosminthurus flaviceps | reverse complement strand
CGTCCCATCCCGTCCCATCCCGTCCCATCCCGTCCCATCCCGTCCCATCCCGTCCCATCCCGTCCCAACCCGTCTCATCCCGTCCCATCCCGTCCCATCCCGTCCCCCGTTCTTTATATTGAACAAATATTTTTCTGGGATGTATCCTTTTGGGGAAAGCATATTTTTTAACACATGAAAGTGAATACAATTTCATTAAAATTAAGTGCTAGATAAATGACGTACTTACTGTAAATATTTTGGGATAACTCTAGAAACATAGACAAACATTGAAAATGTGTTTTATTGTCTGGTAAAGACGGCGGGGCAACAGAGATTCCAATTCAGGGTAAAACCTATATAAAATATGCATCAAATTGGTTCAACGAAAGGTTAAACGTTGCCTTACAACATCAGTAATAATATTTATCGTACGAGAATCGTTTAGTAAAACTCCAAAAAATCATATTTGGTTATTCTTTAATCAAGTCGATTGAACTCAATAATTTCTCAAAACATACAGCAATATTGAATGTTAATGCTGATGAAGGGCGTTCACAACTATACAAGAACGTTTATAAAATAAACAAAATAAAATAAGGCATCGGATAATATTTGTAGCTTAGTACGGGTCCTTTAAACAACCTGTGAAATTCCAAGTTGTTTGATTTTGTTGCGATTTAAAATTTTTTGGCAGGAGTAGGCGGGGAATATAAATTTATAATATAACCTTTGCGTAGGATATTTAGCTTAGATCTATATAGATATCTGACATTTAGGATGGACATATTTTGCAAAGTAATGTTAACGTTTAGGTGGTTGGCCGGATGTTTTTCAATAAAGAGTCCTTTTCTGACATCCGGAAATCGTCATGTGCAAATTAGCACTTCACTACACAAAATAAATTTCACAACATCTTTAGTGCTAAGCTGTTTGCATGTGATACTTGTATCGATTTTTTTAATGATCGACTGGGTAAGCACTAAAGCAACCAACTTAATTTACAGCTCAGTTGTTATATCGGAAGCTGGTTACTGCATAGTGACAAGAGCTTTGTCTCTTCACCATTCTTCCAATTTACTTGAGCTACTAAAAGAGTTAAATGCGGGGGAAAGTTTTGCAGATAAAGTAACTGTAGCTCATCCAAAAATACAAAGAGGAAAGATCCTTCGATTGAAATATTATGCATCATTTATGATAGCAACGTATTTATGGACTGAAACTTATTTTACAGCCATGGTTGCTACATTAGCTGCTCCAAGTGAAATGGATGCAGAAAAAAGGGACGGAAGACCTGTAGTTTCTGGGGGTTGGCAAAATTTCCTAAAAATATGTACGGTGGTAATAACCGGAGTGAATCCTCTCATATTATGGTGTGGTTCATTGGGATTGATGATAGGGGTGGGTGTAAATTTACTGGAACAACTACGAGACTTCTTGAGTACCGTAGAACGTTTGGATGACAAAAATGATTTAGAAATTGATTTGATTGCGATGAATTTCGTTCGGCTCAAATTTTGCTTCAGAACTTATTCCAAAACGTTTGGTTCGTCCATGGCTGCTTTAATGATTTCAAGTGGATTTGAATTGGCTTATTCAATTTACATGTCAATTTGGCCATTTTTCGTCCCAGCCGGTCCTGGATTTCTCATCGGTATTATTATGATTATAATCGTTGTCATCAAGCTTTGCGAGGAGATGGAAAATGAGGTAAAATATTGGTGTGGATTTGATTTAATATTATTGTTATCCATTTTCAATCCGAACTGAATTTGTGCTGAAAGGTCAAGCTGACATCGGAGGGTGTTCGCCAACTTCACCTGAGTCGTACAGTAGGCGGGAAATCTGCTAACCTTGCCGTACCGTGAAATTATTTTCAACTTATTTTAAAAATATTAGTAGTAAATTATAAGCAGTAAATTGATGGTAAATTTTTAGGGTCGTTCGCTGACTAAAGCAATAATTTCATGGAAATGGAATTTCAACAAAAATGGGATTTTTAGTGTGAGCAATCAGTTTTACTGTGGGGTAAGTTGAGTGTATCCATCGCGGGCTGTATTTTGTGTCACATGGGATATTTGTGGTGCAGATGTGCTCCGATTTGGCAGAACTCTTAATAATTCAATTTTGACGAGCTTTTCTTAGATTTGATGTGTGTGTATATTAATTATGTAATTTATTTCAGTTCATAATGGCTCTCGTCTCTTGCATGACATTTATTATTCAGCTGCAATTGTCGGAAATTGATCCAAGCTCAGTTTAGTGCGGATTTAGTATTTTATTCAGCTTGAGCTATCCGAAATTACAAAGAATTAGTTGCTGTTATGATTATTCTTAATTGTTATAAATATATGCTTACTAGCACCTGAATACATATTTGCAAGTGTTGAAAGACCACATAATTTTTAATGTGTGCGTTCTTGCCAGACCCCAAAAATAAAACAATAATAAAAAGTTAATATAGAGTCCCGCCCTCATCTTCGAATTAATCGACTATTAACGATCGTAAAAATGTTGTCGTTTAAGCGATTGTCGTAAGACAAGAAGTATTCATTTTGTAGTAATATCATCCGCATTTTCTTACTTTTGTTAACTTTCATTTATCAACACTAGAACTCCCACTCGTTGACCATGGTTCGGTTGACTGACATTCATGGTCACGGTAAAATGGAATTGAGGGGGGCGATTCATTTGAATTTCGATTTCTATGCATCATGAAAGCATGAAAGGGGTTACGTGTCAAAGGCTTTGGTTCGTTTACTACTTTCTCTTCCATAAACCCAAGCCATAGAAATTTGTATATGCTTTGGAAAAAATTGACAAAACCGTTTTGCAGTTCAACATACGCTGAAAAATATCAAAATAAAAAAATTCGTTGAAAACAATTTTTGCTTTCACAAGTTTTCTCTCGCGAAAAATAGCTTTTACAGGAAGTAGGTGTTTGAATTCAGAACCATAACCGCGGGAGCGTACACCATTGTTTATCTCTCAGATTTTCCCGATACTCAAAAATATCCTAACTCCCCTTCAGGTGGCGGTTGGACAGCAAAATTTTACTCCCTGTTTCTTCTATACAATCCAATAATTTTATGGTTTGCTTCAGCTGGCCTTAAGGTTGGGCTTCGTGTGGAATTGACAGAGACATTGGAAAATTTTTCAAATTCATCAGCAGTTTTACTCAAAGGATCTAGTAAATTGGAAACTGAAGAATTAGGCCAGAATTTCTTGAGATTGATAAAATGCTTTAAAGTCTATTCGAAAATGTTTGGTACCACTGCAACTGCTTTTATATTTTCCACTGGGGTCGGGTTCGGTTACTCCTTGTTTTGTTCCATTTGGCCAAAGGATGAAGGCGTTGGAGCAAGTTACGTTTTATACTCAGTGTCCGCCTTAACTATAACAATAAATTGTTTGCATTTTGAATGAAATGAAAAATCAGGTAGAATTTTTGAGGAAATGAACTCAATTGGAATAAAAGTAGCAAAACATTGAAAAAATCCTTATTGTGGATTTCATATGCTTGGATGCTTTTAATTTGGTTAAAAGGTAAAGAGTACGTCGGAAAAATTTCGGAAATTATGGGAGTTGTCAGTGCGAAGTGTTGACCAAGGGAGTAAAAATATAAAAGTAATTATTATTTATACGCAATAATAAGTTGTTCAGAACTTACAATATGAGAAGATTCCTCATAAAAAACTGTATGGTATGCCTTTTAGGCGAGCTCACTCTTGCCCTAAAGGCGGTGATGCAGTGAAACTGGAACTTCAATGGACATATGGCATGTTCAAACTATAAGTTTGGTTATACATACTTTCCTTTAGTAAAAATCCAGTTTTTTCAACCATCCATTAAAATTCCGCTTGATTATGTATAATAATATTTGCATTAAAATTAGGTAGACTGTAGTGACATTACGTATACATACATGCGACTGATTCCATCTATTAACCTGGTCGCTTTTAACCGACTGCGCTGGCTATTATATAGATATTGGTCCAATTTCATTAGAATATTTTCTTGCCTTGTGTTTATTTCCAGAACAAATCTATTTAGCAAATACGGTTTTATGACAGAAACTAGACCATATAGGTAGCAGTAAGAGGGGAGGTCAAAGGTCATCGCTTATTTTCCTACTGCAAAGTTAGAACCTAATAATACATACAAATATTTGGTTATTCTTTCATCAATTTGATGGAAACTATCAATTTGCCTAAACTTATTGCTTTATTGTATGTATGTTCTTGGTGACAAAAGGCGTTCACAAGAAGCTCAAAATATTCCAAATAAATACGACCTACAATTCAGTTTTAGTACTGATACCGAAATCGAATTTTCCAAGTCAATCCACAGGTTTTTAAATCTTCATTGAAACGCAATAATTTTTTCCCTAGGAACATTATCATTAATTTTTAGTTAACCTTTACATAGGATATCACCTATTTCTTGTTTAGGATGGACATATTTTGCAAAATTATGGTGACCGTTGGATGGTTGTTGGGGGTCTTTGCTGTGAAGAGTCCTTTCGTCTCACCTAAAAATTTTCATATGCAGACGAGCACTGTGCTATGCAAAATAAATTTCTCAATTTTGATAATTTTGACCTTTCTACATATTACTTTTACAATGAGGTATTTAAATTTTGACATAGTTCTTACCCAAGCAGCAAAATTGGTAAACCACTCAGTCAGTATGGCGGAATTTGGTTATTCCTTTGCAACCAGAGCTCTTGCTCTTTACCATTCCTCAAATTTACTTCGGCTACTCCATGAGTTAAATGCGGTGGAAACAGTTGGAAACTTAGTTGGTGTAGTTGGAAAAATCCGAAGAGGCAGGATCCTTCGATTTAAATATTATCTACCATTTATGTTAGCAACATATTTTTGGGTTCAAACGTATTCTGAATATATAAGTTCTACCTTCATGGAAAAACCCCAAGAGAAAGATGAAACGGGGGGTAGTAAAAGTGTTAGTAGTAGTTCTGTCCATTGGCAAAATTTACTCCAGTTTAATACAGTCGTTTCATCATTGTTAAATCCTCTTGCTTTATTATTTTATTCTGTAGGAATAATGATAGGAGTGGGTGTGAATTTAGTGGAACAGTTACGGAACTTTGTGCATACGGTAGAAAACTTGGATGAAAATGATGTAAAAATTGACGTGATTACGATGAATTTTCTTCGACTCAAATTTTGCTTCAGAACTTATTCCAAAACCTTTGGTTCGTCCATGGCTGTTTTAATGATTTCAAATGGTTTTGAATTGGCTTATGCAATTTTCTTTTCAATTTGGCCCACAAATGGTCAAGTGGGACCATACTTTCTCCTCGTCATTATTCTCATTTCAATAACTATTAATGGGCTTTGTGATGAGATGGAAAGTGAGGTAAAATAACCTGGTAAAATTTCCACATTATTTTGTATTCATTTTAAACCTTAACTGATTTTATGCTAAATAAAGGTCAAGTTGGCATCTGAAATCGTTCGCAAAATTCAATTGAGCCATTTCATGGGGAGGAGATCTGGAAACCATGCTGTACTATAGGAAATATATAATTTACATTTTATTTAATATATTACGCCTACAAGCATTTCGTTATAAGTGGGTAAACTTTTAGGGTCGACTGCTACACCAAGCCATAATTTCCTGGAAGTGGAATTTCAGCCGATATGGTCTTTTTGGCTTGAGTAATCAGATCTACTCTGGGGTAAGTCTAACATCTAATTGAGTAATCAGTTGCATTAATAATTACAGAATATTATTAGTCTCTTCCATACCTAAAGCTGGGAAAATGGATGCTGGCTTTACATTAACTTGCGATTATAAGCTTCTTATTAGTGTTTAAATTTGACATTTGGCTTTCGTATTTGTTTTTTATCGGTTTATTATAACTAATTTATTTATTATGTATTTATTATATATTTAACCAATTTGCAGTTCCTAATGGCCCTTATCTCTTGTATGACTTTCGTTATTCAGCTACAACTATCGGAAATTACAAAAAATTAGTTCCACTTCGGATCAACGTGAATAAATATTTGCAAGTGTGGAATGCCCACTTATGTTTAGCATGTAAGTTCTTGCTAGATCATAATAATAACACGTTAGTCTAAAAATCTAGAGTCCCTCCCTAACTTAATTAGCAAAAGTGTTCAAGCCTTGTTGTAATCGATGAACGCAAGGAAATTGTAAGGCTAATTTAATAATGAATTATTTGATATTCCAATTTTTACAGAGTGGACTCTCTTTAATGTTGAGGGAGTCAAATGACTATAATTGCTAATCAGGAAAAAAAATAATAATTGTAATAATATTTGTGTAACCAATGAAATCATTCCATATGGCTTCAGATGACTTCATAGTCAGCTTGAATCGCATTTTGTAACTACGTATCTTGTACTCCCACAATATATCACCGGAACTTCCTTACTAAACCCTACAGAATAAAAATGTACAAATTTTGTAAAACAATGTTTGTCATTGGCTGGATAGGAGGTTGTTTCCCAATAATAAATAACCCATTTTCAAAATCCGGGGAATTTCGACGAGCTCCAATAATAATTTTATATTCCGTGCAAGCACTAATCTTAACAACGGGCCTCCTTTTACTGGCGGCTGTGAAAGAGCTCAAGAGAGAACATACCACTACACAAGCGATGTATATTATTTACGGGGCTTTGTTCTTATCTGAAACGAGTTTTGCCATTTGTATTAGAATTGCAACCATTTTCCATTCTACTGCTTTGTATGAATTAGTTGTGAATTTAAATGGAGTGGAACATTTTTTAAAGGAAATTACTGTAGGGAATTGTCCTGGTGTTGGAAAGCATTGGTGGCTCCGAATAAAACACTACTCCTTATTTATCCTTTCTGTTACTTTTGGAATAATATCCGGGATGGATTATTTTAGTGTTATTGTGACAGCAACTGAATTGCCCACTGACACTTTTTTCCCACCTTTGGATTTGGAATGGACAGGAAAAATGGGCTCAATAATTTCTTGGTGTAATATGCTAATTTTATGGTTTGCTTCTGCTGGCCTCATGATTGGACTTGGGGTACAACTGATTGAGAAATTGAAGAATTTTTCAGACTCAACAGATGTACTCATGTTATCTGGGAATTTGGAAACTGGAGAATTTGCCCAGAATTTCTTGAGATTGAAAAAATGCTTCAGGATGTATTCAAAAATGTTTGGTTTCCCTGCGACTGTTTTTATTTTTTACATTGGTTTTGCATTTGGTTACTCTATCTTCTGTTCCATTTGGCCGAAGGATAAAAGCTCTGGAGCAAGTTACGTTGTATTTGCGGTCTTCTTTACCATAACAGTTGTTAGCATTTTGAATGACATGAAAAATCAGGTACAGTTTTCCAAGGTAATGATTTTAGGAATGGTATGAATAAATTTAGTAGCACAATAATTGACTTATTTCAATAGGTTACGGCCACATCTGAATTGTATCGGAAGTTGTGGATGAAATCGACTATAAGGACGAGCCGAAAAATTTATACCAATAAGGCAAGATAAAAATATTAAAATACTACAAAATTAAAAGCGTTTCTAACTAATGAGTAGGGATAATTTATAATGATTGGAATTTAGCGCCAGCTCCAGCTTGTCTTAAAGTCGGGTATGATATGGACATGGAATTTTAACGGGCATGGTGCCCTCAAAATAACCAATCAACTTTATCCCGGCGTAAGTTTTCTTTATAAGTTATCTAAATACAAAGAAATATGTAAAATTGCTTTGTCCATTTTTCATTAATATATGGTCTCAGCCAATATTTCAAAAGCACGCAATTATTTTTAACATATTTCCAGCTCATCATGGCCATTGCTACTTGCATGACTTTCATAGTGCAACTTGAGTTATCCGAAATGACTAGCGAAGATAAATAAAAACTTGCCTTTCAAAAACACAGCTTTACTAATAAATGCCATTAAATAATGAAATCAATATTTTACTGTGCGTGTGTTGCTAGATAACCTAAAAAAATATTATAATAAATACTTTAGTCATGGCCAATATATGGATTGCTTTAATAAATTGTGTTTATTGACAACGGAATAAAATGCTGAAACAGTTTTTATTAATACTCTCATTGATCCAGAACAGTTTAGCTTTGGGCATGTTATTGATATCCACGGATAAAATGGAACTGGTGAAGAATGGGATTTTTTTCATTTCGTGGATTTTTGGGTATCTTCCAATTAGATTCCCCTTCAATGATACAAACAAATATTCGTGGTTTTACTGCACCATCATGTTTTTCCTTGTCAAAGCCATTCACACAATTTGTCTACTAGATTATTTCACTTCATTGTACCTGCCTACGCCGGCTAGGACTATTTTATTTAGTGCAGTTTGCATCGGTAAATTTGTCTTCAGTGTGGCCAGTAGATTCCTTCTACTCTACAAATCCTCAGAAATTCTTAAATTAATGAAAGAATTACGTGGAATATGGATATTCATTGAGACATCATGGATATTCATTGAGAGCAGAGCAAACTGTAGGGGGGTGCAACCTCGCTTAAGAATGTTACGAACCAGGCATTATATAATCCTCACCCTGGCAATTACATTTGGCCTCATAAATTACATTGAGTTTTCTTCAGAAGGTATAGTGCTGGGAGGCTATAAAAATATATTTGCTCCCACTTTCTGGACAAAATCAATGAAAATGGTCATAATTAACTTTCAGTTCTGGCAAACTTCCATGACCACTTATGTAACTGCGAGCTTAATGATAGTATTTATGGGTATGGAGCTAATATCGATTATGTCAGAATTTCGCTCTCTCTTGGAAATTGAAATGTCCCAGAATAGGTCATGTTTTGCGGAAGATAATCATTCGCTAGTGGTAACGGAGAATTGTTTGAGGCTGAAAAATTGCTTTAAATCTTATTCAAGGATTTTTGGAATCTGTGGGATATTTTTTGTTGTCTACTTGGGCTTCTCATTGGGCTATGCAATATTTTGATTTGGCCAAATAAGAACATTGAACATGGCTTCGGGGATGGAGTTTGCGCTGGCAGTGGGATTCCATCTTATTTCCATTGTGAGCATCGGCAATGATTTACAACACGTGGTACGTCCTTGGGGATTGTTCATGCTATAATTACGTCTACTATGATCGGGACTTATTAGACAGTTAGCGCAACTTTTCACGCATCTCCCGTATAAAATTTATAGCACTTATATAACGTATAGATGAAAATTTTGCATGTAACATTTTGGTTTATACGTTCCATAAGTGCTATAAGTTTTATACGGGAGATACGTAAGTGGTTGCGCTAACTGCCTATTAAATTCAGTTTCCGTTCTCCAGGTCAAAGAAACAAGAAGCAAATTCCTGCGAGGGATTTTGAATCTTAAATACCAACCCGGGGAAGATGTGATAGTAAGAATTTTGATTGAATATTTATTCAGTCACTGGAATGTAAATAACAATAATTGTATGCTAAGTGAGAAACTATTTTATATTTTCAGATATTTTACATATTGCAAACGATGGCTTTATGGGAGTGGGACCTAAATTGCTATAATATTTTGGTCTTGAATAATAATTTTTATCCTGTGGTAATATAAGAACAAACGTACGATTTTTTACATCTCATCGGACATTTACCTTATTTATTACTAATAATTTTGTTACAGCTTCTTATGACCTTCATTTCAACCATGAATTTTTTTTATTCAAATTGAACTCTCAGAGTCGGCCATGATCTAAACAGATCTTCGGTTCAAATACGACATTATCTATTGTCTTTTCAATTCTCAAGCATTATTAAAGATTTTTATCACACAGCTGGCTTTTTTGGTTCTTTTCTATATACTCTATGCCATAGAGTCTATGGTTACGGACTGACTGCCAGTTCCGTCCGGTGTAGCGGTGAAGTACCTGACCTCGGCGAGGGAATAGCGCAGTTTCGACCTACCCCGATAAGCCCCACTACTTAGATGTTGCGGAATGTGTGGCATATGGAGGAGAGCTGGAACGACGGTTGCACTCGGAAGGAGCTGGAGAGTTCAGGGCTGGATTTGACTATCACCGACAATCGCTGGATGAGGTGAGCTACGGATTCTATCCAGACCTACTAATCTGCATACTTCGACTGACTCCACAACCAAATGAGCGACCCGTCACCGTTCTATACTCGCTCTTCCATACGTTCTATTGTTCAAAAACAGCAATCAACATTATTCCGAGGTAAGTTTTCCTCCCAAGAAATGTGTAAACATGCATTGCATACATGCAATGCAAACACGCAATGCATTGGCAAAAATGCAAGAGTACTTTTCCTTATCATGTTCCCTCTTATCATGGCGATCACTACCTCTGTATGACTTTCACAATTCCACTCGAGTTTCCAGAAATGATTAGCAAAGATATATAAAATGAGCTTTTAAAAGCACGGGCTGCAAATACAATTAAATAATTATGTCAATATTTGCAGTGTGTACATTTAGGTCTAAGAATATTTGTTTTGATAGAAAATAGTAATTGACGTTTCCAGCAGCACTAATAAATTGTGTTGCTGGCATAATAAGTTGGAATTCGTTTTAATCAATATTCTCACTGATCCAGAACAGTCTAGCTTCGGACATAGTGGTATTCACATAAAAAGATGGAACTGTTCAAGAACGGGATTTTTTTCATTTCATGGATTTTTGGATATCTTCCAATTAGATTCCCCTTCAATGATACATCCAAATATTCGTGGTTTTACTGCACCATCATGTTTTTCCTTATCACAGCCTTTCACACAATTAGCCTATTGGAATATTTGAATACAGTGTTCCTTTCTACGCAGGCTATGAAGATTATATTTAATACAGATTGCATGGGCGAATTTGTCTTCAGCGTGGCAAGTAGATTCCTCCTTCTGTACGAATCCACAGAAATTCTTAAATTAATGAAAGAAATACATGGAATACGGATATTCATTCAGAACAGAACAAACTGTAGAGGGGTACACCCCCGCTTAAGTTTTTTACGATCTAGGCACTACATTCTCCTCACCTTGGCAATTATATTTGGTCTCGTAAATTGCTTTCAGTTTTCTTCAAAAAGTATATTTGTGGTGGGAGACTATTCAAATCCATTTGATCTCTCTTTCTGGACAAAATCAATAAAAACGGCCGTAACTATATTTCAGATCTGGCAAACTTGCCTTACCTCTTATGTCATTGCGAGTTTAATGGTGTTTATTGGTTTGGAGCTAATAACGATCATGTGGGAATTTCGCTCGCTTTTGGAAATGGAAATGTCCCAGAAAAGGACATGTTTTCTGGAAGACATTCAATCTGTGTTGGTCATGGAGAATTGCTTGAGGTTGAAAAATGGTTTTAGACGTTATTCGAGGATTTTTGGAATTTCTGGGATATTTTATGTTGTTTACTTGGGTTTCTCATTGGGCTACGCAATCTTTGCCTTGGTTTGGCCCAAGGATTTGGCTTCGGGGATGCCTTATGCATTGACAATGGGGCTCCAACTTGTTTCAATTGTCACTATTGGCAATGACTTGCAGCACATGGTGAGTCCTTGTTATTATTATTTTTATTATTATGTACCCTGTATTATTAAATCCAGTTTCCTCTTTTTAGGTTAAAGAAACAAGAAGCAAATTCCGACAAGGGATTTTGAATCTCAAATACCAAGCCGGGGAAGATGTGGGGGTAAGAATGTTAATTTAAATTTGTATTCTACTCTTGCTAAAGTTTTGAGTTTCCTGCTACGTAAATTGTTAGTCTACCGTCAGTCTTTCATATTTTCAGATATTTTATGTATTGCAAACGATGGTTTCGTGGGAGTGGGACCTAAATTGCTATAATATTTTGGTCTTGAATAATAATTTTTATCCTGTGGTAATGGGAAGATACATACGATTTTTTACATCTCATGGGAAAATGTCAGTGCAACTTTTTACTTATGTCCCGTTAGAAACGTATGCAACTGATATACTGATAGAACGTATAGAGATGAAAATTTTACTTGTAAAACTTCGGTTCATATACGTTCCATAAGTTATATAAGTTTTATACATGATATGCGTGAAGGGTTGCGCTAACATCCTAGTTGCGTGTAAGTGCTTAAATGTTACTAATAATTTTGTTACAGCTTCTCATGACCTTCATTTCAACCATAACATTTTTTATTCAAATGGAAATATCAGAGACGAGCAAGATATAAAAAATTGCTGTTGCAAATACGAAATTATCATTGCAATATATCCTGTAGCACTTTACAAGGTCTCATCGTCTAGTCAAGTCATCTCGAGCATGAAAATGTTTACTAGCATTAGCAGCATAGTAATTACTTTATTTTTACGACGCATTTGGCTTTTTTGGTTTCTTCGTGGATGCAAACAACATCTTTTCCAATTGCATGAATGGAGATTCCAGGGCCATACTTGCAATATATGAAAGCGCTCCGGTCATCGTAAGTATACCAAAATATTGGACAACCTAAAAAAAATCAAAAATGTTACTCAAAGACAGACGCCCCGGAGGATCCTCTGGAGCGGGGGGTGCAAACATGGCCGCGAAGAAATTTTTCGGCCTTAATTTAGTATTAATTTCTAGCATTGCTCCGAAGGAGCAAAGTTTTTTAATAAGGAGAAGGAAAATGTTGAATTTGGAGGCATTTTTGGCATCATTCAATTGAAAAAACTCAGTTTAGTAGATTATTTTGTTACTGTTATGTTATTATTTGCTGGGGTCTGAATTGCCGGGGGTACAACATCATTACGTGCACCCCCTGGTCTTTTTTAGGGGGTGAAATGCACTCCCTGGACCCCCTATTCCGGGGCCACTGCTCAAAGACTGTATTAGTATCGCAAATAATAAAAAGTATGGAAACCACTCACCATTTGGTATTTACTAAAATGTTTAGGATGAGGATCCATTACGTAGTACGTGTCCATGACTAGCAACTGCATCAAATACATACAGAAGGAAAGGCGACCCAGGGGAATGAATAACTTCATCGACAAAATCTTATTGGCCCATCCACCATACCCGGTGACACAAGCGAAGATTATCCATGCAATGCAAATGCCCCAAATTGTACGATGAAACCCACCGTAAATCGCGGAATGGACAGAAGTTAAAGTTTCTTTAGTATTCACAGGATCGTAGTAGTACATGGGGCCATACACTATCGCAAGAGCAAAACAAGTGCACAGTGTCCATCCCAGCATTGGAATGTACAAGGGTAGTTTTTCAAATACACCTGGTCTCAGCTTGCGCAAGTACAATAAATATCCAGTTACTATTCCTACCAAGTAAGGTCCAAATCTAGCCCAGGGTTTTGCATAGATGTCTGCCATGTAACCTTGCTCTTTGGTTACGCTAAATAAGAAAATCTGTTAGTGGGTTTTGAGAAAAACTTGAGTAAATTGTAACAAGTACTAAAACATTCTGTGTGATTAATACCCCGCATGCATCACATTCGTTGGCGGGATTTCGTAGTAAGCTTTGAGGGTAGTGGGCAAAGCAATAGCAGCTACTCCCAAAATAGCAATAATACCGAAGCCAACCTTCCTCCATTTCCACAAGGGGTAAATCACCAATGGCGAAACAATAAAAAATTGCATTTCCGTGGCTAAGTACCAAGTTATGATGTAACACTGAAAAATAATGAACAAATTGTACACCAAAAACAATACCAAAGTAATAATTTTCATGACATTGGGTTTTATTTACCTTGCCGCTTCCAAATCCCACTATATTGTTAATATAAAGCATATTCTCCCACCAATATCGTCGGCATTGCTCAGCCTCAAAATCAACATAATCCCAGAATGGACCATTGCCAACGTAGGGAGCAAGTGTTGCCCAAACTCCAATTGAGATCATCACTGTTGGAGTTATCCTTCAAATAAATATTCATTCCACAAAAATGTTACATTATTTACACCGATTCCGGAATACAGAAAAATTTCATCAAGAACGAACCGCTCATCCTGACCTGAGGTAGCGATGCACCACAAAAAGCAGGTAATTAAAACGCCCTTGTTCCTTATCCAACTCCCGCATTAAGTTATAACACACGAGAACCCCGCTCAAGACAAAAAACGTATCCACAGCGACCCATCCGTTTAGTAGAGGATAGACCGTCCAGTCTTTGTAAATCTATATAAAAACAAAAGCTTGTGAAAATTAAACTTGTGTGAATCTTAAGTAAATTATTAGTAAATACGTACCGTCTTCAAATCCCAATAATTCCACACAAAAAGAGAATATGCGATGGCCCAATGACAAAGCACAATCCAAGACATACTAAGGAACCGAAGTCCATGGAAACAGCCTAAATTATCCGGAGGAACTTTCAAACTCAACCATTTTTGAGTGTTGGTGTAAAAGGAGAACGCTAAAATTATTTTCATGCCTTCACCTGAAATGTCAATCAAAAGTTTAAAATCACCGTCAAAAATTCCAACTATGACCCTAAAAAGTTTAAATGTAGAGTAAACATTTTAAAATTTTCCTAGACAAGCATCCATTCCGACCTTCTTTCATGGCTTTGGTTCCATACACATCCAGGCCGGTCCCACATACGCAGGCAAGAGCGATAAGGGCTAGTACGATGCTTTAAACAGTGAAATAATTTCCGTTAGAATTTCAATTAAAATGTAATAATAATTATGTATTGTAAGAATTTTTATAGGTTACGTACATCATAGCATACTGCCCAGCTCCAAGAGGAGGCTTGTCTTCTACTTTACAAGAAACGACTCCTTGAGTAATTAAACCCATTGTATAATTTGCATGAAAGGCGGTTAAAATTTGACCAATATCAGCATCAGAACAAGTTGCAGGAAAGCATGTGCCAAGAACGGGAGCAATTTGTGGCCACTCATAATTTAAAATGTGTTTCTAATGAGGAAAAATATAATCCGTCGGTCTCTTTGCAAAGTGGTATACACTTTTATAGTGATGGAAGTATGTCAGTACTTGGAGAATAATAAGTATATTTAATGAGAAATATTACCAGAAGTTCCTCCAATGATGCGGCCTTTTTCGATTTGGTTTCTAGTAAATTCGCTACTGTATCTTCTTCCGTACTTCCTAAATCTGGGAACGCAGGTCCCGGAGTCAGAGAAGTGAGGCAGTACTTTCCTCGTACCTTAGCATTATATTCGTCAGATTCTCTCGCATTAATTTGAATGCATTCAAAAAAGTCTCCCAAGGATAGAGTGTGACCACTAAGAATTCCAGCTGGTATTTTGCCCCATGCATCCAACACTAAAATAATTCACACCACCAATCTATAAACTTGTCTGGATAAAATACAAATTTACAAATATGTAAATTTAGGCTCACTTTGAAGGATCCAAGTTTCAGGAAGCTTATTTTCCTTAGCAATATCCCCAATCCCCTCTAGGTACTGTGTAAACTGATCTGCACAATTTTCTGAAATACTTTCAAAGAGAAAGTCGTAAAATTCTTGTTTGAGCTCGGAGGAATCATCTTGAAATAAAGGAGAGAAAACATTTTGAGCCTGAAGTTTAGAGACTGCAAAAAATTCAGCCTTTTCAATTATTGTATTTTGGAAGCTTTTGGATTTAGAAAACCCGGGTGTGAGAGATTCCTGAATCTTAGCAGAGAGAACGGAATTATTTGTCCCTAATAGGAATATTAAAGGAAGGAGTAGTAATTTGAATGGTGGAGACATAATTAATTTCCTCCGAATGAATGATATTTTTTAGCACACTTGCGACTTTGTCGCAATTGTCAGTGTGAATGAGTGGAATCTGTGGTTACAGGAGGAATTTAATGATATTTCTCTGACTTGATTGACTGATTTATCTTCATTAGCCATTGTTTGATGATGGATTGGGTTTCAAGTACCGTTTTAAGATGCGAATTAGGCGATAAAATTGAAGCGTAACATGCTTGAGTGTGTAGTTTACAGAGCGGGATATTTTTAGTTTTTGCTTGTATAGTCTCATCATTATTATGAATTCATGAGATAAAAAAAATTCATTCTAACTGACTGCTTTATTTACATGAAATGCGCATGCAAAATACTTAGTGAAATCAGCCTAACTTTTCATGTTAATAAAAATAATAATTTACTCGTCAAGTTACATTTTTTGCTGATCCTTATCTATTTGTAATTATTGGTAGCACAAGATTTTAGTTGTTGCAGATGTAATGCATATGCACTTATTTTGTTATAAAATATTTGGGAAAACAATTTCCAAATGATATTTGTTTGGAGCAATGTTTTCTTACGTGTTCAGGAAATCAGATCAAGGTGACGAAATGAATCAAAAATAAATACAATTTCGTTTCAATATTAAATAGTTTGATAGCTTTGGTATTCGTATGCATGTAACATAGTTATAGCTAAAATGGATCTAATTATTCCAGGTAAACGTTCAGAAAATTGGGCATGGGCGAAGGTTGAAGGCCACACTTACCTTGAACAAATATAGCTTAATAATTAACCACTTGAGACTTGAGGGAAGGATTTCCTGAAATTTGGAGCTCACGGTCCATGAAGGGTAGTTAAATTAGTTGATCAAGTATTTTAGGTATAATAACTTATCCACAATTTATATTTGGCTTTGACGAAGTAGGGAAAACCTTAATTTGTTGAAAATCACTTTGAACTTTCAAAGAGTTATGGTAGAAGGAAATGTAAGCCTACCTAAGAATAACATGGGGACGTAGCAATATAGAAGCAATAATTATTCCAATAATTTATCTTCAAGTTGAAACCTGAAATTATTTTGAACTTACTCCACCTCATTTACCTGTGATAAATGGTTAAAAATTTATGGCACGTGGGCTTGATGCTTGATTTAAGAGCTAAACGAGGGGAGCGTGCTAAACATTATACTATATTACTAGGAACTAATTGTAAGATGTGAAATCAGCGTGAATCCCACTCTCAATATTGTAGCATCTTTTTCATACATTCCCATGCTAAATTAATTACAGTGTAGTTACTCTAAATTTATAAAGATGAAATTAAATAATATTTCCTTCTTATCAAAGAAGGGCCACAGAGTTCAAGGGAAAATCGCACCAATTTTAGTCAGGGACATTTGCTGGAATCTCCCTGTATGTTCTAAATTTGATTAAAAACCTTTTCCTACAAATTAAATTACTTACAATTAGTTAAAGAAACTTCCTTTAATAACAAATTATCTATTAATTGAAGCCCTGCGCAGTGTTGGAGATTTTACAGATACACCTCATTTATTTTCCAAATCAAATGGAATGTCCCTGAAGAAGTTTACAGGAAGTACTGCCAAATCACTGCTGTTTCCACTGGCAGCATATTATAGCATTTATAAAGTTTCAAATGCTTCCAATGGTGAGGTTGGTGTGGTATATAAAGTGTGAAAAGTTTACACCGACTTAGCTAGTCTTGATCCAGCCAAATATATATATTGTCAAGAATCAAAGGCAGAAAAGCAGGTCAAGTGAACTCCCTCGATTGGTCACAATGTTATCGTTGTATGAACTTCGCTGGAACTTCACACTGCTTCGAATTTTCTCTTCAATCGGAATTTACCCGATTCGAATCTCGAAATTCAAAGATAAAATGACAGCAAGCGTAAAGAACGGGGTATGGGCGAAAATTCTTTGTGGGGTTATGTACTCCATCCACGTGGCTTATGTTCTGACACTTGGATTTAGGCTTCTCAAGCTTGTAATTACCAAACGCGGGAGCAACATGGACTTGATCAACTTTTCAATGCATTGCAATCTTCTGGTTGTTTATCTGACTTGTGCAATCTACTACGCGTTTGCTTTCATTTGGGGACCAGATAGTACTTGTGCGGTGATGAATGAGGTTTTTCTATTCCTCCGATCAGGTTAGTGCGAAAGTAATGAAAATCGGCTCTTTGGGATTCAAAGTTTGAAGGGATTGCTTCAAATGATCGTTGATGATATGGGGAATTCTCATTTTTTGGAATTTGACGGGGATGTTATTTTTCTTGATTTTATTGTCGTTCTTTTCAGAAAAGCAGGTGAATTCCTTGAGATGGAAGTCATATTCGATGCAGGAGCTGATGCTGATCGTGGTACCACTTCTGTACCTCAATGGAACCTTAACTGTCTCCTTCTTGTCAGCCCTTGCACCCAACAGCTCCTTCTCTCTACATTCCTTCCTGGGGAATGGTGATAGCAGACTTTCATCACGAATGGTTGGAATCATGGCGCTAGAATATGTTCTGGCCTTACTCTGCGTGGCGCCCTTGTATTTCCTGGTATTCGTTTACCTCACCACATTCCATTTGATATTCTCACTTGTGGATGTACAGATGACTCAATTGCATAGGTCAGTTCCGTTCATTATCCAGACTCAGTTCATTGAACGCTAATACTTAATTAGAATGAATTTGAACAGTGCCAGGCGTCCTTGGATTCTGCGCAGAGTCCGCGTAGCTACCAAAGTCTGTAAGCACATCCACGCTCTCACACGCCTATTCAACAATGGATTCAATTATACGATCTTCGTCCTCAAAATGAAAATGATATTCATCCCGATTCTGTACGCCTCCGCAGGCTTCAGGATCTTCACTGGGAACCCCCTCGAGGCTGCTCTCATCTTCTCTCAAGGATTCCAAGCCATGTTTGGCTTCGCTGTGATTTTTGATAAAGCTTTCAAAATCCCCGCGAAGGAGGGTGAACTCAAGAAAGAAATCCTATTGGCTGCAGAGCGGCTTCCCTTTTGGTGGGTAGTAAAGGTCACGAAGGAGGATATGAAGGCGATTCCAACGTTGGGAATCAAAATTGGGGACTTTCATTATTTTGAGAGAGCTTCGACACCCAATTTCATTGAGTTTATTGGGCGGAACGTTATTAATGTATTGATTACATTTTAGAGGGAAAGTTTTGACTCGGAATTCACAAAGCCATGCATGCTTGCTCTCGGCTTCGCCCCTGCCAGTCTTAGCACCTTCTGCAAAGTACCGTCATTTTTGCACATATTATTGCAAACACACTTTTATGGCTCAACTGCTGCTCGTTTGTGTAAATTAAAAGTTTCAAAAAGTAGTTTCAATTCTTGCTAATGAATTTATGAGTGGTTAAGTAGATGAACATTGTTTTATTACACCACTTACCTTTGTACCAATTGTCTTTATTGCTGTACCATTGTTCGTAGAATATATATATGGAAAATAAACTGGAGTCCACAATATTTGTTGATTTTGTTTGGTTGAGTTTTTGTTCCAATCAAGCACATGTATATATTTGGAAAGATATCAATTACTCGGGAATTCAAACCTCATAATTTAGATTGTGAAATTCATTTTAGAGCGTTATTGAGGTAGCGGGTAGAGATAGTCCAATAACGTTAGGAGTGGAATCCGTTGGTAGTTTAAAAAATGGATTTATTTTGCAAAATAACCATAGTTTTATGCTGGCTGGGAGGCTGCTTGCCCATCAAAATACCATTGGGATTGGGAACGATCCGGAGAAGCTACCTATTTTCGTTTCTAATATTTGTTGTGAACACGTCCTCACTTGTGATCAACACAAAAGATATGCTCCTGTCCGATTGGTTTTCTACTGTGGCGACAGTTGCAACCAAGTTAATGTATTCATCGGTGGCCATTGCACAAATATCCCTATGCATTGGCATTCGAGCTTTAATTTGGTATCATTTCTCAAAAATTCTTGGGATCATTAAAAATGGGGCAAAAATAACCGAATTTTTGGCTCAAAACAATTTTGGTCACATTTCACGAGAAATTAAAATCCTGCGAATAAAATATTACGCTCCGTATATTTTAGCAATGTTATTTGGTGTACTTACTGTACTTATGAATACGAAAAAATACTGGGACATTTTCATTGGCTTCTCTAGATCTGAAATATTTTTCAAGAAAACTGCTACTTTGGTTTATACTTGGAGCCCCTTGTTTTTATGGGTAGCATCTGCGGGTTTGATGGTGGCTTTCGGAGTCAATTTAATTCAGATACTAAAAATGTTTTCGGATGCTGTGGAAATTTTGATAGGGAGAGGAACTTTGGCACCGATACAGGACCTGGCTGAGAATTTCTTACGACTCAAATACTGCTTTAGGGCTTATTCAAAATCATTTAGTTCAATCGCTGTAGTTTTTTTCTTCTGTCATAGCTTGGCCTTTGGTTTTTTAATATTCGATCGAATTTGGCCACAAATTGGTGTAAATAGTAGTTGGAGCTACTTATCCTGTGCCACACTCCTCTCTTTATCAATTATTAGCATTTGCAATGAGATGCGTACGCAGGTAAGGATTTTTCTTTATAATATTGATGTTGTACTTTGGGCTCAAATTACAAATTAAAACGAACGTTTTTGCAGGTAATATTTCTTTCGGCGAAATTTCAGAAGATGCATTTGCAAAATGGCGTCCGAATGGTCGACGAAAATTCAAAAGTAATAATTTATTTTAAGAGTTGGGTCACATAGAATATTTAATGTCACATATGAATATTGAAATGTACTAATTTAGGGTCAAGTTCTCACTGAAGCAATGGCAGGTTGGAGATGGAATTTTGGCAAGTTTGAGGTTTTCAGCATCGACAGTTCAATGTATCCTGGCGTAAGTTCGAATGGACCATTTCTAAAAAAATAATATAGCCAATCTTTATTCATAGCCGTATAGTCCGTTTGAAATGACATAAACACTTGTACATATTTCAGTTTATCATGGCAATTACCACTTGTATGACATTCATCATTCAACTGGAATTGTCTGCAAGGTCTGGGTAGTTACCTCTGAAAATTATTTCTGGAAGATCATTTGGAAAAGTGTTAACGCGCCTTGTATAACACGTCTATCAAAGCAATGCTACTAAAATTTTCTTAGATTTATCCATTGCATTGGCTGTGGACTTATTGTTTAGATAAATTCCAAGTTTCAAGCGTATTTCACATTATAATATTAGTATATTAGTAAATTACAAATATTGCGCATACTTTTATTCTATTCTATGCAAATGTTTTGCTTTAAAACAGGAAAACATTCCTTTCAGAATCTGTATTGATTTTTCTGCCATGCATACCTTTGTCTGTTAGTTATAGTGGATAGAAATATTAGTGAGTAAAAACGCTTGGGAGCAGAACCGTCATTTTTTTAATCGTTGAAGTATCTATTATGTAGATGATATACATTATTTGCTACACCACTTACCTCCATACCACTTGTCTTGATTGTTGTAGCTCCATTTGCAATTATGACCAACTATTAATATCAAATAAATTGAAGTACTCCTAATTTGTGGGTTTTGTATGGATGTACGTCTCTCTAAAATGGATGTCTTTATTCTAATCTAGTACTCATATACATTTGGAGAGTTATATTATATTCTCCATAAAAGAAAGATTAGAATATTTCTATTTAATTTTTGTATACAAAGGTATTAACCTCAATACGATTGAGGAAATTGGGAAAAATTTTAATTTTCTATCCTCCTCCAGGACCAATAATTTGCTTCTACCAAAACACCGCACCACAATATTTAGAAAATCAGTATTTTTTCAGGCAGTCAAGGTTTGGAATAAAGTACCCGTTGAATTGAAGAAATCAGAAAAATTGACTCTCGACAAGTTTCGTGAGAATATTACGAAATGGATATTGGATAGGCGTCTACAAGATTGAGATAGTATTAAGTGACTAAAAAAATTTTCAAACAATTTTAGCTTTAAGTGTTACTTGGGGAAGAATAGTCAATTTTTGTACTAACCAAGGAATAACACATTAATAAAGTCATGAATTGAATTGAATTGAATCAATTACTCAGGAATACAATCCTCATATTTTAGCATGTTATATTTGTAAAAATCATATTAGAACGACTGCGGTGGCGGTTAGGGACAGTACAACTTTAGTTCAAATCTAGCACGTAAAGATTTACAGATATAAATTATTCATGAACTCATATTTTAGTTTATAATATTTGTAAAAATCATGTATGGGAAGGATTGGGGTAGATGTTTGAGACAGTAGGACGTTAGGATTGAAATATCTTGGAAATTTGAAAAATGGATTTGGTTGGCAAAATTACGTTAGTTTTATGCTGGGTAGGGGACTGCTTGCCCGTAAAAAATCCATTCGGATCCACCCGGTGAAGCTACTTATTTTCGTTTCTACAGCATTCGTTGTGAGCACGTCCGCAGTTGTGATCAACATAAAAGATGTGTTCATGTTTATTTGGTCTTCTGGTGTAGAGACATTAGCGACCAAGATACTATTTTTTTCATTGACCGTTGCACAGACATCTTCCTGCATAGGTATTCGAGCTTTAATTTGGTATCATTGTTCAGAAATACTTGGGGTCATTAAAAATATGAAAGAAATTAAGGGATGTTTGGCTCAAAACAATTTAGGTCACATTTCACGAGAAATTAGGATACTGCGAATGAAATATTCTGTTCCGTATATTTTAACAATGTTATTTGGTGTAGGTACGGTACTTGTCAGTATGAAATTCGTTTTTCTTGATATGGATTGGGAATTACTCATTGTCAGTTTGATTGGCTACTCCAGATCTGAAATATTTTTCAAGAAATATGCTTCCCTTGTTTACGTTTGGAGCCCCTTGTTTTTGTGGGTAGCATCTGCGGGATTGATTGTGGTTTTCGGAGTCAATTTAATTCAGATACTAAAAATGTTTTCGGATTCCGTAGAAATCTTGATAAGGAGAGGAAATTTGACACCGATACAGGAACTGGCTGAGAATTTCTTACGGCTAAAAAACTGTTTTAAAGCTTATTCAAAATCCTTTGGTTCGATAACGGTAATATTTTTCTTCTGTCATAGCTTTGACTTTGGTTTTTTAATATTCGACCGTATTTGGCCACGAAAGGATATATTAATAGTCCGAACTACTTCTCATGCATCACACTCCTTTGTTTTTTAATTACTAGCATTTCCAATGAGATGCATTCACAGGCATTGTTTTTATTCATTGTATTAAATAGTAAGGGCTCAAATTTATGCCTACTTTTTTTCCAGGTTAATGTTGTTACAACCAAATTTCAAAAGTTACATTTGCAAAATGGTGTCCACATGTTTGAGGGAAATTCAAAAGTAAAAATATTTTTTCATATTGTTTCATGTGTTAATGTTGATTCACATATATATGGTTATCCTTTACCAAATAATTTTTCGATATGGAATAATTTCTAGTGCGTTACCCTCATGAAAGCAATTGCAGGTTGGAGATGGAGTTTTAACAAGAGTGGAGTTTTCAGCGTCAATAATTCCATGTATCCTGGTGTAAGAATGGATGGATAAAAAATTAATTTAGTCATTCATTTTATATTTATACCCGTAACGACAGTTTGAAATGACAAAATTGTACACATTTCAGTTTATCATGACAATTTCCACATGCATGATATTCAACGTTCAACTGGGAATATCTGTAAGGGCTGGGTAGTTAGCTCAAACTTCTTTCTGGATAGTCATTATGAAAGTGTGAACACGTGTTGTACCTTAAACGTCGCGCAAGGAAAAAGTTTTGTGTTACGCATGTATTTTCACAGTAATAATAATACGAATAGTAAATGTAGGGTTGTTATATAAGCACTTTCTAACGAATAAGTGCTAACTAGCACGAATAAGTGAACCTTCCTTATAGTTATTTCGCCCCCTCAACAGAAATTATCCATAGTTGTAAATAAAGTCCCAGTTTTAATACGCTTAGGAATAAAGGTTCATGACACCGAAACTGGACTTTCGACTCAAGTGTGACGTGTGACATCCAACTTTGAAAAACTTCGATGTGTGCTGTGTGGAAAGGCTACGATCCTAACTTATGTACTATGTATCTCGCTTACTCGTAGTTTTTCTTTACCAAAGTTTCTCTCTCTCTCTCTGTCTAAGGATCTTACTCCCTAACTATATATGTATACATACGAGCCTTATAGTATGTATGTTTATGGTCTTGTAAAATTGCTATTTTTGTAGAAATATTGAAAGTTTCAACTGAGCAACTGTGACGGTTGAGCCTCACAAATTGTGAGTCACTGCATCTTTATTTATGAAGATATGCCTTTGCCTATCCCTTCTGTGTGTAACTGTTCATTAGTTCCTCTCTGGACTTTGACGAGTCACCAGTAAAGTCACTCTCACTCTCTCTCATAACCCAAGTGCTCTGTAGTTGTATACCTCTCAGTCAGCATCACCTTTTACATCTCTTTTGACTACCGTCTACCATCAAGCTACACACATCCCAAGCTTTTGATTTTGAGAAAATTTCAAAAGATAGAAATATTCCTTCAGAAAAAGCAAGGAATTTTCGTCGATAGTAGAAAAGGTGATAAGAAAAGGATCAGAAAGACAGTTCGGAATAAAGTACGTCAAAGGCACTAACTCCAAAGTACCAAGAATGTCAGCCGTAGTCCAGGATTCCACCATGAAAATTTCATTCTCAAACCTGGAAAAAGCTACCCAAACTGACAAGGAGACCGCTACCATTGAAATCGAATTAAAGGAAGTTGAGAAGCTCAAAGGAAAGGAAAACTTCCATTACTGGAAACAGCATGTGGAGAGCATTTTCCGGGCCACAGGAATCCACAAGATTGCCCTTGGGGTAGTGGAAAGACCAACTTCTGGAAGCGATGCCCAAGAGCAATGGGACATTTCGAATGCCAGAGCGCAATGTATCATCCTTGGTACACTGGAAAAAACCGTGAAAAATCACATCTATGGGATCCATGTTGCTCACAAAATGTGGACAAAGCTGGATGATATGTTTGGGAAACTTACTGTCCAGGAGATGCTACATCTCATGGAACAATTTTATACCATGAAGTTATACAACAATAGTGCTACAGAGACGATATACAAACTCGAGGCATTAGCAAGGCGATTGGATGCTCCTGGTGGACATCACATTTCTGAGAAGGATATCGTTGAAAGAGCTACCCATATCATGATTCAAAGCAAATCATATTCAAGTTTGTTGACCCATTGGGACTTCCGTGAAGAGAAGGATCAGACCATGTCCAATCTGATTCAACTTTTGAGTCCTGAAGAAAAGAGACTTGCAGCACGTGAAGCAAAGGAGGAAGAAAACGCATTGCTGCCTCTGAAACCCCGCAGTGCTGCGAAACCCAAGCAAAAGGATGGTAAAATGGGTTATGGCGTCCCAGTGAATGGGAACGGCAAGAAACCCGGGAAATACCATGGCTAGGAACGTCATTCTTGTAGAGTTGTCTGACGTCTCTTCAAATGACTTCTTTGGATCTTAAAATTCTTCCATACTTAATTTTCCCATTAAATCACCACTTGGCGGATTTACACTTTAGCATTTTGTATTAATTTAATTAAATTAACTGAATTTGTATTCATTTCCATTTGAAAGAATAAATTTAATTTGAATACTTATAATTAATTTTTGTCATTCAATTTATTTTCCAAAATGTCAAACTGTACCTACATTGCCTGGCTAGAAATAAAAATTTTATGCTGGGCAAGACACATCATCAAAATTCTGCAGAAGGACGATTTCGAAGGTGAAGACCACGCTAATTAAAGTAAGTAAGAAGGTTTTTGTGATGAAAAAGCATTTCATCCCTGTCAAACCAACATGGGCTGACTGTACGGTGACTTCGAGTCGATATATCTGGAAAAATCAATAATTTAAACACATGCTAAATCTATTTATTCAATATTTACTGGACTACTGATAATTGTGCATTAACTATTAAAAAGTAATCCTTACATCCAAGGAGTATTCAGAATCAGGGCAATTCCTTGTAAGAACCAAAACATCATTCGCTGACTCATTCACTCTTGCTGCAGTAATAGAAACTAACCCCACCCGTATTAAAAGTTGAAGGGAGGACCAAATTGAGTAGACATTATCCAAAGTGGATTTGTTACTGGACGGGCTAAGCCACAACTTAAGTTGCATACACATTGCGTAAGTGTTCATTCCATAAGAGCTGAAAATCAATGGGGAGAGAAATTCCTCTACTTTAGCCAATTTCATCATGGCCTGGTCATAGTCATCCCGAAGTTTCTGCCATGTTTCTGAACATTCTGTGGAATAAAATTCAAATGCATTATGCCGAACACTATAAATTAAAAATTTGTTTGTTTATTACCTTCACGCTCAGAAATGGCTTTAAATTGTTTCCTCAGCTCCCGACAAATAATATAAATTAGAATATCGATGAAGTTCCATGCGTACACCACTATTTTATTTATCACAATCAAATACAATGCCAGGGGCTCAGGGCTCGGCTGCAAGTTAATCAGTTTAAAGAAATGAGGCCAAGCTACGTGCATCCTTTGGTAGCTGCAGTCAAGGAAGTTTTTGTATTCTGCTTCAACAGCTGTAAAATATAAGCCCATTTTTTAACATGTGACAAAAATGATGCCAAAACTCAAATGTGTTAGGAACATGCAGCCCCTGGCCTATAAAATGATGGTTTAAACATTGTGTATTTTACCTTCTGGTGGACAGACTTTAGCTTGGTATACGACGTTCTCCAAAATGGCAGAAATCAATAATGAAACAGGTAAAACATAGTTCCAGGCTTTCGGAGGCTTGAATTCCAAATCACTATTCCAATCTTCCATGAATTTCTCTAATTTCCAGTAATTTTTGTGCATGTGCCTATAACTGTAACAGATGGTACGGAGTTTAACCCTAGAATCTCCATATATAGCGATTACGTGTTAAAAATATCAGAGATAGTCCGAAGGATGAAATTTAAATCTTACATGAGAACCCCAAGTAAATAGAGCAATATCCCTCCGACAGAGGACGCTAAATCCGCAGGGGAAGCCTTTCTATGAGTAGCAGTAAAAATCCAAATGGTTTCCATGACTAGGTTCAAAGCAAATGCCCCTATAATGGCGTAACTTACCCTGCGAGAAAAATTTACAATTATTTTCTTAAAAGGACATGATTTTTTTTAAAAACCCACAAATAATTAAATTACCTCCATTTTTTCGTGAAAGGAACAACTCCAATGAATTTGCCAAACGTTAGAAGTGGAGATAAAGAAGACTTGAGGGAATTTTTCCGAGACATTTGTCCCGACTCCATATCCTTCCTCCTCGACTTTTTACACCTCACTCTACAGCATTTCATCATAGTGATTCCTTTTTGAAAATTATGTTTGCTGACTCAGGAAATGCGAATAATAAAAATTGTTCCAATTTCTATCCTATTTACTAAAATGCCCTCCTCACGGTCACAATCAATGGCTACTTCGTTGACGAAAACTCCTCAAGACACTTGAGCCCTTGCGTGATGAAGGAGGAAAGCAATTTATAATAATGACAATGAATTTTGATGATATTCATTTTCCCATCAAACTCACGCCCTTGTTCAATGTAAAATTCCCCAAAACTGACAACACCTTTGAAATATTTATTACGTTAATTAATTCTATTGATTGACTATTGCATAAAATCTTGGTAAAGAATTTCAATAAATTGTCCAGTGAATAATTGAAAGTTATGGAAATTTTACGCAATTTATTCTTTTATTAGCCTCACTATTCTTTCAACCTTATATTTTATGCAATACGTATAAATAACTGAAGGGTTTTTCTCCTAAGGTTTCTCCTCCATTAAAATATGTAAGATTTTTTTGGAAAGGTGTAACAAAATTGTAATAATAAATACTGACGAAGTGGCTTTAGGGGAAGGCTGATCAATACTGAGAGTGATTATGAGCTTGACTTAGTAAACATTTGTATTTCCCTTTTTTGTTCGAATGATGACTACAAAGAAACTAAAAAAAAGTTTCCAACAAGACGCGGGGCTTATGCATTATTCAGATATTTATTCTCTTTGAATGGTCACTGGAAATATCTCCTTTTATATATGTACATACCGTTTCATTGCATACAAGTTGCTTGAAAAGCATAGCAAACATGCTATTTGGATAATTTTCAATAGACTTCTTTGGAAAATACACCTGCCTTTAATTCATTCACTCACAAGATATTTTGCAAACTCGTAGCATAAGCTAACATGTTGAAATCATTAGAGATTATTTTAGAAATTTATTACATTGGTTTATTGAGAATTTCTATGGATAGTTTCCTTGTATTGGGTAAACACTCATGAGTTGAGCTAGTCCCACAATTAATTGTACACGTCAACCTGACAGAGACAAAGTGCACTCGAAAAGTTTCAGGTTCATATATGAAAACAGGACAGACTGCGTTGGCGTTATGTACATAGTTTCCAAGCAAAATTTCTTGCATGCTATTCCTAAAAAACATGAAAGGATAGCCAAAATAAAAAAAGACAAGTTGGAAGTAAACATTGCGCCCACGGTCATGCAAATAACACAGACGTAATAATCGGAGTAGTGATATCTTCATTAATAATAATGATTTTTATACATTGCACTGAGTAAGTGTAGCTGGGTCATGTTAAAAACCCGTATTTTCGGACGGTACATTTTTGCCTTTGTTATTTACTCGTATTAATTTCACTTGTCATTAAAAATTTGTTTGCCAAAGGTGGACCTGCCAAGGGAAGTGATGATGAGGAGAAAAAAAATATGTTATGAGAATTATTAGGCTTAAGGAATTTTTGTTCGAGCTCACTGTATTGATAAATTCAGTGTTGATTGTCAATATTTTTGTTGCATTAGATTCTGTTGTAAAAAATCTTGTTTAAAAAATGGCTTTTATTTATATTTGGCTAATATTTGTATCCCTCAGTTTTCTTGTTATTTGTATTTGTGGGTTTTATCTTCAACGGTGCATCAATAAAAGATAAATAGTAAATGAATAAGAAAACTTGTTTATAGGGTCACCGCCAATACGGGAGGGTTCAGCAAGAAATTATAGCCCTGGTGAGTGAAAGGAAAGAATGTATGGGAAAATTAATTATTTTGAAAATTCCCATTCTGAACTCTTAAACAGATGAGAAAAAATTATTTTACTACACCCTAAAGACTAATATTTGCTTTTACTTGGGCTAAATTATGTTAATAGGTTACAGAGGTTAGAAGCGTATATGTTTGGGAAGTGAAAAGCGACTTGAAATCCGGGGGAAACAGTTAGTAGTGAGTAAGTCCACGGGGAATATGTAAGCCCAAAACATATTTTTTAAATTTCGTCATTTTCTGCAAAATTAACATGTGCTGGGTGGCATAAGTAACGGCGTTGGAATTTTTGTAATACGTTAAGCGGTTACGGAATTATGGCCAAAAACGTAATTTTTTGTATTTAAGCCTGTATCTCCGGAACCAATGGGGCGATGTGACTCATTTTTGAACCTATATGTTTAGAAACAGGTTTTACAGTGCAGGTTTTCACCGTTTTTGGAAATTTTGAAAAATGGTTGAAATATAGGGGACAGAGTAGAAGTAAAGTTGCAAATTCAGGCTCTACCGCATTTTAATAAGCCTCATATTTGGACTTAAAAATATGATGTTTTGAACTTACATATTTCCCATGGACTAACTCACTGTATAAAATTGTAGCAATAAGAAATGGATACATTATTACAATCAATCCTTGTACTTTCCTGGCTGAGTGGTTCTTTCCCCGTAAAAAATCCAATGGTCAGTTCAAAAAACTTTAAAAAGTCTGGAAACCCTTGGGTCATATTTGGTTGTTATGTGTTTGCATTAATAGTGTCCCTGGTATTTGTAGATTTTGTTTTAGGTGTAGCAAATAATCCTCATGAGTTTGTGAATAATACGATCCTTGTAGTTTTTACTGCTACAACTTTTGCAGAATGTGTTCTCGTAGTTATGGCCAAGGTTTTAGGTATATATTTTAGGGCGGAAATTCTGGATTTGGTGAAAATGTTAGAGGAGATTGAATTTTTTTTGAAAAAGTCTGAACGTTTGATCCCGTGCAAGGATTATAAATGGGACCAAAAAAGGTTCTATGTACTTTACTTCATAGCCTGCCTAAGTGACTCTTTAGCGTTGCTCCATTGGTGGTATTTCGTGCTTTTAGGGTCTCCAAATTACAACAATTATTTCTTTACAATGCCTCCAAATTTCAAGTGGATTACGTGGGTGTTTTTC
>JAQFXU010001368.1:0-29972 GCA_034693705.1 Spatulosminthurus flaviceps | reverse complement strand
ATAAATATAAACTTCCTGGCAAAATTTCGTGAGTGGGACGCAAGGGCTTGTACCCTTAAAGGGTATTTTTATGTTTTACTAAAACGCGCGTTTTGCAAAAGTTAATTTTGAAGTGACAATTTTTATTATAGTTCGAAATAAATTTACACAAAGTTAGAATTTTCTTATTTCGAAGCTTTTGATTTTATTATTTTTAAATAATAATTTACTTATAATTAAACAATTTAATTATTTTGCTGTTCGCATCTTCGTACTGCATTTTTTGCCGCAACTTGTTATTTTTATTAATTGAATCAAAACTAATTTTTAAAATAAAAATTTGGCAAGCATCATGTTGATGCCAGTAAAAGTATGTTGTTCTGTTGCATGTTGTAAATAAAAAACGTTTAAGTTTTCTCTAAAAGATTAATACAATCTTACAATAATATTACTAAAAATTTAATGTACTAAAAATTACTAAATAATTTTTTAAATATTTTTCCATTTTGTACAAATGACTGAGAATTTTTATTAAGTTCTCAATTAATTTGTATGCCTTTCCGCAATGACGTCTCCTCAGTCCTCACGTCGCGGCGACTGACTCCATGACTTGTTCTAACGAACCAATCAACCACCTACCAACCTGTTTCGTTTTAACAATGATAAATTATTATTAATTTTTTTCCCCATGCTCCGCAGGCTGTTAGTGACACCGCATTATTAGTGACACACTAACGGTTCCTACACATAATTTATTTGTACCCGAAACCCTAAGCCCAATAACAAGCCACAAACACAACTCGTACTTACAGATATACCCAACTTATAGAACTTACCCCTCCCTACAGTTATTCCTCTTGTACATGCAGTTACGTTAAGAAACTTTAAGTTCTTGTTAAGTAAAACTACATACATTCAGAAACGGAAAACGGGAAGATTTTACGCCAAGAAAGAAGTCACGATGCTCTCGAATTTTAGCAGGTAACTTTTAGTTTTATCTACACAAAGTGTATGCATCTATAAATCTATATACGTAAGTGAATTTTACATTTTTCATTGAATCCATGAAAAACACTCCATGGTGATCTACACAGTGAACACTGTAATTACATAACTGTATTCAGCCAACAACACTCTATCGAACAATTTATTATATTTCTACGTGGATTTGAAATTTGAATTTCGAAATCGTATTCGTAGATATGATGGAGAGAATCACATACTATTAAGACGCTTAATATACAAGAAAATTTCCAAAATCATTAATACTATATTTCATTCCACAGCAACCAAATGGATACCCCAGCAGCCATACCATCCACTCAAAGTACCTACAGAGTCTTACGTCGGGATCAGTCCCCCACCTCAGAATATTACGACAACCCAGCAACTATGCTCGTCCTAGAAGATTACTTCCATACGATTCCCAAACAGATTTTCAGCTCCACTTCTGATACAATTTCTAGCGTGGAATTTTTTAAAATGACCATTTTCACTAACTTTCAACTTGCACTAATGAATTTCCGCAATCTCCAATTTCTCAAATTTACTAACCTCTCCATGGATGAGTACCAGCGCTGGAAACCTCACGACACATTCCAACCTTTCCCGTTTATATCCACCCCAAACTTACTCCAAATCAAATTTAGTCATTTCGGGGAATTAACCAAGGCTGAGCTGATTATCTTGGACTTTTTTACACAAATCGTCTCCTCCCCTACTTTAGCAAGTGTACATTTCACTCAAAAAAATTGTTTTCGTTTCGAAGGACCCTTACCTACGTTGGAGGAGAATGAGGTCATGAATAAATTCGGTCAGGAAATAGGATCTTGGACTTTATATAATTTTTTGGGGAAAAATTCATCAAGTATTAAATCCTTGACGATTGAAAGGCACGGATTTTCTTTTTTTCCTCCTCTTGCAAACCAAATATACGTGGAAGATGCCCTAGCAAAATTATCCGAATCTCTTCAATTAAAACAACTACTTTTCCTTGTGGACACTTCGGGTATAGAACAGTTCCTCCCCTTTCAATTTCATGTTGAACAATTGTCCTGCAAATGGCATCTTGGTTGTCAAGCTCATCCTGGTCAAGTCACAAGAATTATTTGGGCTACAGCCAAATGCTGTGAATATAATCCAAAATTAGTAAGCATTGAAATCCCAGGATGCATCCAAGTGGATCCTGAACAACATCCAAATTTTGAAGTTGAGCCAGAATGTACTACTACAGATTTTCAAAATTTTAAAAACTGTTCGTCTCTCATTACCTTGTACGTCGAAGAAGCCTGCGAGTCCAAGGCAGACAGAGATGATCAAATATTTTTAGGAAGTTTCATCAATAGTCAGTTCCTTCCACGAACTCTTCGCTCTCTACGGATCGTTGTGGGGAGGGTGGATGAGTGGGAATTTCAGTTATTAACCTCACATTTTCAGAATCTGCCCCACTTGGATAGTTTTCTCGTACGGTCCAGAGCCATATTTTACATTAGCGAGATTAGTTTCAGGAATATGCTCAAGATTCCCAGAAGTAGTGTCAATAGCCTTGTGATTTGCAACGGCATTTTCAATTTAGACTTCCAGCCACACCAGCTCCTTAAGTCCGTGGCCAATCAAAATGGTAGAGACAATGAGTCATTCTGGAAGTTAATTATTAGTCACAAATGGTTATCTCTTCGGAAAGACAACCTTGCGTATTCCTTTGTAGCTTGAGCTTTATATAAAATACAATATTAAACAAAGGAATCTAAACCAATGTCTACTAATTTTATCAATAAAATTTCAAGTGTCATAACTCAAAGAAATAATTTTTAGAAAAATATTTAGTTACACACGTTACATATTATTAGTTATTACTATATATAAACTAATAACATGTAATGTTCATGTATATAGGGGGCTCAGAACGGCAAAGCTTGACACACATCAACATATTAGTGCTGTGCCTCCAACCATTTAATCGGTAAACATTTCCGTTGAAATGCTTGTCACCAATTTGATCTTTATTCATTTCCCAGGGAGGTTATACGTATTTACCTACTAATAGTATACTTATGTGGAATGTATAAAGCACGCATATTGGTTCTGACAGTTATAACACCCCGTCTGCATGAAAAGTAAAATGAAAATTACACAACAGCTGGGGATGTAAATTACCGTGAAACAACAATAAGATAAAGTCTTGTCATACCAAACAATAAATGATGCACGAACGTGACATTTTTAATAAGCCCCTTTCATTCATCTAAAAGTGATGGATTGTTTTCTAATTCTTAAACTAGTGGGATTATGGATGTTTGTATTTATTTGTTCGTTTGTTCAAATCCGACCTTTCCTTTTTAGGGCAAGTCCTTAACCTACTTATTGGCTCAATACCCTAATTGATCAGCCATACATAGTAATTGTATACATACAGCAATATTAATAAAAACAAAAGCTAAAATGAAATCCAATCATTGTTAATAAAACGGCAGAAAGGGGTCAAAATGTGCACTAATATAACTATAAAGTCTTCCATCAATAAAAAAATTGTATTTAAACTATTACGTAACCGTTGAAAATACGTTCGTTTAACCTTAATTAAACTGAACGGATAATTACGTTTTTATAAGAAATTTTTGTAACAAAACGTAATATCTACAAATTTAATGATAACGACAATAACGTAATTTTAATGTTACGACAGCTGTTATTTAGAGATTATTTTCACCAAAATGGAAAAGCGTTGAAGCTGTAACTTTAAATATATTAATATTGACGATACTTGCTGATATTTGACTGCCTCAAATAATGGTGGATATTCATTGAAATGGTGCCTACCAAAAATAAATATGCAATAATAATGGAATACCGGTCACATGCAACCCCATTCGGCGTAATATTCGCTTTAATTTAATTGTAAATCTTGTATCGAGTAATATCTTTATCATCAAAACTTCTCAAGCTATTTTAAGTTCAATACAAGTACAACGGTTCTCTTATAAATAACCCCCAAAATAAAAATTAACGACGCTGTTCCTTTCCTACTGACATAACTCACCATCAGCGTACTTATATCGTATACAATCTACAGTAAATGCACACTCATAGAAAAGGTATTCCTTTATAAACATTACCGTTATAATTTCGAGGTCTAGAAAGTACTCAAGGATATAATGTTATCGTTGTGTACGCTTACAATAAAATAGTCGGTGAAAGTTTGTTATTGTAATGTAAAACTCACGGAAGAACTCTAAATACAAAATTAGTACAAGAGAATTTGTATAAAAGCTAGCACTTCTTTCATGATACGTATCATTCTAATTAAGAACTCGCTGAACGTTACTTCCGTTTGTTCATCAGGAAAATAATGGGTATAATTCTAACTGCACTCTAGTACACCATTTATGGACTTCCTAACTATTACCAAAACAACCGTACTGTTAAAATAATTCGATTTGTTTTTGTTTTTAGATAGCTTCTATCTTGCTCTTTTCTTCTTGGTTTGTACGTGCAACATCCGCGGAGAACCTGGCGTCGCTCTTTTTTATCCAAACGCGGACGAAATAACGCTTACGAAAACAAAACGTAAGAGCTTTAAGTTTAAATTAGGGCAATTATTATTAGTTGATTACGAGAATGTGTTTCCTATTCTAGAAACAATTGGACCATGGCATATTGATGCTGAGGGATCCGCTGCATGGAACGACTATTTTAGCCTGAAAAGCGGTTTTTCCACTATGGTTAGACTGCGCAGGAGTGGCGTTTTTAGTATCTTTGCACAGGTGATTACTCATAACAGTCTTTAATCCTTTCGGCATTGACATTCACAGGCTGTACTAATAATATAATCATTCTACCTCGTTCGTTTTTAAAAAGGTACTTTACTCTTTTGATTCTTCACTGTTGGAACCCCACAGCACTGATTTCTTAGGCTACCAGATAAGAGCTCGTGATTCAAAACGCACGTTGTCTTTAGCGGTAAGTCTTAATATAAGTACTATAGATTATTAAAATGTATTTGAAGTTTATTTTCCTCGATTTTCAGGATTGCATAACTCCACGCCTCAAAGATCGGAGTTTTTTCACATGTTTTACTCAAGTTACAAGATTCCTTAATGAGGGCGAGCAGGTTTTTTTGGAGAATCTTCATTTTACTCCCAATAATCGATCTTCAATACAATGCTACAACAACACTGAAACGTTTTTCGGCATTATCAAATTTTAGGTATCAATTATTCCAATTATTGTTTTCAATTGATTGTTAAGATTTAGTCCACACACTTCATATTCATGTATTTTACAACTATTCGCAAATATAGTTCAATAAAACCGCCTCTCTCACCAATAAATACTTTCTCCCTTTTTCGTGCGTCTTTACAACTTGTTTCTCATCTATATTCTCTGTAGTCAATATGTTATGATCCTCCGTATAATTATAAAACCTGTTGTATGCAATACCAGATTGTTTTATTGGGGTTTTCATTCAAGTTTGTGTTTCTTTCCATACATTTTCCGATTTATTTCAGTAAGATTTATGGTCAATTCTTCATCACCAAAAAATTGGACAAAATTCTATTCGTAAAATTACTTCCAACATTTATTTAAATTCCAATTATATAATATTTTTCGGTATTAAACATCCAAACTATAGCAATCCTAGTTTGACATTTCGGTTTCAGCTTTGCTTACGTCTCAAATTTTGGTTTCATTTAATTTTTCATCTTTTACAACAAAAATTATGTTATGAGAAAGCTGACAGACGAACCGTACAATTACATTTTTTGGGAGCCTGCTGATTCAACCAAAGCCTTTTTCACCCAACGGTTTCACCCAATTTTATTACACCCAAAACCATTTGAACCAAAAAATTTTTGAACCAAAACCATTTCAACCAAAATATTTGTGAACCAAAACCATTTGAACCACAAATTATTTCAACCAAAATCATTTGAACCAATAGTTATGACAACCAAAAACCATTTGAACCAATAATTATTTCATCCAAAACCATATTAACCAAAATTATTTAAACCAAAACGATTTGATCCAATAATTATTTAAACCAAAGTGATTTGATCCAATAATTATTTAAACCAAAACCATGTGAATCAATAATTATTTCAACCAAAACAATTTGAACCAAAAAAATATTACAGCCAAATTATTATTAACCAAAGGGTTTTGAGTGTTTGTGGTTTCATTGAAATAATTATTCATCAAAAAGATATTATTAACTCTGGCATATCATGTATCATATCGAACAAAGGTTTTTCTTCTTTTTTATTATCGTAGAGAATAAGCTGTAAAAGGTGAACAGGACCTTTGTTTACGAAGTCCTTTTCACAGTTTTCAAGTAAATTGCCAGGTTAAAGCTAGGCAAATTAACACGTAAATGTAGATAATTGTAAGCCCATGATCACTAAAGATTAGGGCCCTTTTATGCCACGTCTTTTACCGCAACACGATATTTCACTTCAATAATTATAATTAAGTTTCAGCCATTCGTGTTTTTTTCTGGTAGGAAATTTCTACCTTATTTAGGAAGTTAGTAAAAAATTGATTAGTTAAATTTTATTAGGCAGTTAGCGCAACCACGTACGTATCTCCCGTATAAAACATATATCACTTATGGAACGTATAAACCAAAATTTTACATGTAAAATTTTCCTCTATACGTTCTATAAGTGTTATAAGGTTTATACGGGAGATACGTAAAAAGTTGGGCTAACTGTCTATTTATTCCTATGGTTTGCTTGTTCTTTTGTTTCTGGCTTGGGTCCCGGAATTTTCGTCCAGAAACATTTTCGACCAGTATTTTTTGGACAAACTATTTCGTCCAAAAATCTTTCATCCAAAAATTTTTTCATCCCATTATCTTTCATCCAAAAATTATTTCATCCAGAAATCTTTCATCCAGAAATCTTTCATCCAGAAATCTTTCATCCAGAAATCTTTCATCCAGAAATCTTTCATCCAGAAATCTTTCATCCAAAAATTTTTTCGTCCAAAAATCTTTCATCCAATTTTTTTTCATCCAAAAATCTTTCATCCACAAAATCCAAAAATTTTTCATCCAGAAGATGCAAAATCTACAATACAAAATCCAGAAGATACTTTCATCCAAAATTCTTTCATCCAGAAAATGTTTTCACTCAATAACATTTTATCCTTAAATACCCCCCCCCCCCAATTGTATTTTGCCCAAAGAAATGTCAGAAAGAAAGCGTGGATTAATCATATTTGGTCGCTATAATATTCTCAGATATTTATTCATTTAAATAATTAAACATCAGCTAGTACATATTATGCTGTATGGCTAATTTCGCTGCATGTTTGCCGAACCAAAGCAAAGAGGCAATTCCTCCTGGACTTTTGACCGTTTTGACTGGAATCAGTAGGAGGAGAATATTGAATTCGCCCTGGCTACAGGCGTTTCACATATAAATCTATTCCTAAACCTCTTTAGATGCTGCTTCTTCCTCTTTCCTTTCCTTAGCGTGTAGTACGATTGGCTTGTAGTATGTATTGTGTAACTAAATTGTCTATCTCCACATTGTTAGCAATTTTCGGTGCTTGATACCTGTGCTTGAAATGTATGATGTATGTAATGTATGTTAACTTGTAAGCCATATAGGTGCTCTTACTGTGTATGCGTGTAAAACCATATTTGGCAAATAAAACCCCATTATTATTATTGAGTTAGGATCCGGACAACTCATCCACAAATTGCTTACTTCTACCGGCATATGTTCTAATTAATGCGAATCAATAAACTTTTGGTTCAAATTGTTTTGGAAAAAAATATTTTGGTTCAAGTTATATTGGGTGGAAAATATTTCGGTTCAATTTATATTGGGTGAAAAACCTTTTGGTTTGAATTATATTGGGTGAAAAACTTTTTGGTTCAAATTACCTTGGGTGAAATACATTTTGGTTCAAATTATATTGGGTGAAATACATTTTGGTTCAAATTATATTGGGTGAATCAGCCTAAACCCACATTTATTTACCCGATAGTAGGAAAGAACGGGGGGACAGGGGGGACATGCACCCCCTAGAACCCAGGAGGAGTTCAAGCATGTATCATGCGTTTTTTATGCCATTTTTTATCAAAGTTTTTCTTTTTTTTTTGAATAAAGTACGCATTCCACGAACTTTTTCGAACAAAAAGTAATATTTTCTTTACACTTAATTTTTTGTCGAAAAACCGCCATTTTTCTTTAAAATTGCAAATAACACAGTAATATTCCTTTATAGATACATATACGCAAGATGTAAAAATTTCAATGACTAGGAGTGCAAGCTATTGCTTTGTACCCCCAGTCATGACTCCGTTGTTAAGCGCCTGAGTCATGTTGTAATTTGCAGTGAACCAAATATTCAATTAAAGCTTACACGGCGGTTTCTAAAACGGGAACAAAACTTGAAACCTTCACAGCAATAAAAAAAAGATAAATCAGCAAAAACACTTGAAACTCCTATGTACACTTTGTAACTTCATTTATAGAAATGCAAATGTAATCAGAGTAGATAACCAGTACTTTTGAAAAACATTTTATTGATTCAATTCTAGTTCAAAATGATGTTTTCCGTCGATAAAAATTGACAGTCACGTTAAACGAGTCGATTATTATTCCGATAATTATTTCAAATGACTTCACCAATGATTTATGACAAAATGAGTCCATACCCAGCGAGCATCTCTGAATGATAAAACCTGAAGTGATGTTTATTGATTTCCAAGAGGGTGAATATAGACTAGACAAGTGGGAAGAGCATAATCCAAGCTCCATTCACATTTCTATGTCCATTGAAACATGACATTTAAATTGATCTTCGTGCTAGGCCTCAGCCTCTGCTTCCCAGCTATTATTTTAGCTGGAAACTATAACTATGGAGATGTACTGGGGAAATCAATTCTATTTTACGAAGCTCAAAGAAGTGGGAAGCTTCCTTCAAACAACCGTATTTCATGGAGAGGAGATACCTTCTTAAACGATCAAGGGGCTTTTGGAGAGGATCTTTCCGGAGGATACTTTGATGGTAACATTTATTCAAGTATTTATGTACTTAAAAATATTTACAGGTATTAAATTCACCTAAATTGATTCCATTCAATAATAATTATCAGCCGGAGATTTTGTAAAATTTGGATTTCCCATGGCAAGTGCTATGACGATGCTTGCTTGGGGCTTAGTAGATTCTAAAGATGGTTACGAATCCGCTGGTCAACTAAGCAATGGTCTTGCTGCCCTCAAATGGGGAACTGACTATATAATAAAAGTATGGATAATTTTTCAAAAATTTGAGCCTGGAAAATTTTTACACATAGTACTAAAATAATTATTTATGTAATGTATTTATTAAAGGCCCACCCAACACCCAATAGATTTTATTGTCAAGTTGGTGATGCTGAAAAGGATCACAGTGTTTGGGGAAGGCCCGAAGATTGGCCACAGAATGATGTTCGCCCAACATTAAGGCTAACAACTGACAAACCCGGCTCGGAAGTTGCTGGAGAAGCTGCGGCGGCCCTTGCTGCTGCATCCATTGCTTTCAAAGTTCAAAATCCTTCTTACTCTCAGACCTTGTTGACCCATGCGCAACAATTGTATACTTTCGCTAATACTTACAGAGGGAAATACAGCGATTCCTTTCCCATTGTTCAGGAATATTACAAGTACGCTCTCATATTTCTACTCGATCAATACTAAGTATTTAAATGAGTCGAGTCATCTTGGTTGGTTGGTTCGTTCGTTCAATGCTCTCAGTTGTACACATGAGCAACAATTCAAACCGCCGCTAGAGCGCGGCCGCAAGCCGCGCAGAAGTTTTTTCTATATGTAGCCTAATTTTCCAGCCACACTGTGGCTGGTGGGAGTTCTATTTCCTTTGAAAGCATAGAAAATAATTCCCACACAAATTCTTGTTCAATTGTGTTATTTATTATTTCAGTTCTTACACCGGATACGGCGATGAGCTGGCCTGGGCTGCCGCGTGGTTATACCGCGCCACCAATAGCGCAACATACAAGACTGACATTGACCGTCACTGGAATGAATTTGGTTTGAATGAGAGACCCAGTGAAGCTTCATGGGATTGGAAACTAGCCCAATTTCAAGCTCTCATGGCAAAAATTGATGGCTCTACGAAATATACTAACGCCGCCAGATCCTTCTGTGATTGGGTTGTAAACAATGTGAGGAAAACCCCCAAAGGGTTGGTCTTCTTAAGTGAGTGGGGAGCATTGAGACATGCCGCAAATGCTGTTTACGTTTGCCTTCAAGCGGCAGCAGCTGGAATTAACAGTGCAACATACAATGCCTTTGCCAAAAAGCAAATCGATTATATGTTGGGAGATTCTGGGAGGAGTTATGTAGTTGGGTTTGGAACCAATCCTCCGCAGAGACCTCACCACGCTGCTAGGTAAACTTATTGCTAACTTTCATTATTAGTTATATTTGATTGTACATTGTTTTTATGTTTAATATTATATAAAGGTTTTTATTTCGATTCATTACATTTTCTCCTTCAGCTCTTGCCCAAGTCCTCCAGCCAAGTGTGATTGGAGTGATTTTAGCAAGTCCGGCCCCAATGCACATGTACTGACTGGCGCGTTGGTGGGTGGCCCAGATGTCAACGATAATTATGTCGATGACAGACAAGATTACGTGAAGAATGAAGTAACTCTGGATTACAACGCGGGTTTCCAATCTGCACTCGCTGCTTTACATATCTTGAATTTAGATGACGAATGAAGAAACGAATTTGATGACATTAGGTTACAACACATTATTATTGAACCGTAAGGGTTATCTAGTAATAAAGCGTTATTGCAATCAGTACAGATTTTGAAATCTCCTTAAAGTCTGTCAAATAAACAACGATAAAAATGTAATTATAATTGGAGATTTTAACGCTAGAATTAGGTAAAGGTCGGATCTGATAAAATCTGACAACTTTAAAAGCACTAGGGTAACTAAGGATAATACAATAAACAAAGGGTGAAATTCTTAACGAAATTAAAACTCACAGAACTATACGAATGTTTGTTTTAAATATAGCAGAAGCAAATCAGGTGACAGCACTTTCAATTAGCCACTACCTTGACATCCCCGGAAATTAGATTCCTGCACCCCTCAATGTTTTTACATGCATGAGTAGGTTGGTTGTGAATGGAATTTTACTACTTCCAAACTATACGCTTATTGAATTTGTAATAGCTGCATCACGTCATGTCAACTGACAATGATTATTTGCACGAAGCATTTCGCATTTTAATAGTTTTCATGTGCCAAGGCTACTGCTCAACGACTTCCCGAAAAACTTACATTATTGCAAAGTATTTGCATATATGGCTTGAATGTACTGTAAAAGTGTGAATATTTTCCAGCCCATGTTCAGACATGGCCACATTTGTGAAGATATTTTTCACTGTGGAGATATTTGTTTGGGAATTGACCAAACTACCGTCAGGTGCGTGTTGTATCTGTTACTATATTTGTTTCCCAAGTGTGAAAAAATCCATCACCAACAATGTTCGCATCTGTATAGGAATAGTGTTGTGAATTCTGACAATCCATGAGATATTTAAACACAGGGTGACCGAGCTTACATTAATTATGGTGTAGAATGCAGAACTGCTCTTAACTCTGGGAGAGAGGCATATAAATGTATTTTGGACAGTAAAAGATTTCAATGAATTGTTTATCACATGTCCATATGTTTGCCTGGTTGTTATTCCTGTAGTCTGGAGGTATTAATTATGACACGTTATTCCTTATTCCCAGCAAATCAAAGAATTAATTTCGCTAACATTAGTCTGAATTTCCAAAATCCAAATCCTTACTAATGATTGTTAACAAATAGTTATACAACAGGAGAATAACTTTATTATATCTCACCAATGTCAATTTTGTTATCATCCGTGTACTAACAAGGTCTCATGGTTTCAAGGAAAAAATTGTTTGACCATTAAGCCTTATATTCCTTACTATGTATACGTATGGCTTCAAATGACTGTATTTACTTATTACTTCAGGCCAAGATGGGATAATATTTCCAGAGGAATGGCAAGTGAATATAACTACAGAACATTTTCCAGGTGGAATACGGCTCGTAGCAAGAGACGATTCACTCGTTACCTACATTGCAAAAGGGTATGTTTGGAAAATCTTAAATAAATTGTATGCACTTTGATGATAATTTGTGGTGTTTCCGTGTAGGAAAATTATAATGGACCGAATAGATCTAGAGAAGCTGAGCCCTGAGACTGACTTGGTAGACAAAAACGCGGAGTGGTACTTTGGGATTCATGGTTGGTTGGCAGACCATACAGTAACACCCATAACTCCTCTACTTGTGGAGAGTAAGTGATTACGTGACGTCGTTTTTAGATGGACGAGATTCACGTTCATCTAAAAATCATCAGACTTTAAGGAAAACCCGTAGGAAAAAAAGTTTTGACTTCTAATGTAAACTGTAAATTTATCTATGCAGAAATTTTAAAGGCTGGACCAGCGAATATTATTCTCGTTGATTGGTCAGCAGGAGCTGATCTTGTGTTCGTGCCACATGCTGTGGATAATTGTAAGGCGGTAGGGAGGAAGTTGGCCCACATCATCAATGGCCTTGTGGTCAAAGGCCTTGCACGTAAAGAATTCATTAATTTGATTGGATTCAGTTTAGGGGGTGAAATGTCTGGTTTTGTTGGCAAGACCTTATTTTCAAAATATGGATGGAAACCCAAAAAAATTACGGGTATGTATTATCATCACACTATACTTTTAGGGATGTAAGCTGAATGAATCCAAAATATTTTCAGACAATGTTTCCTTCAATGTCAATATAACAGACAAAGTACAGGTTTAAAAAATATATTTCTAATAATTAACAAATTTGGAATGACGTAGATCAAAATTGGTCCATGACCAAAATTTGAACAGGTGCCGTAGGAATTTCAAAGGCTGTTTCAGATATTTTGATCCTTTCTGGCGTAGAAGAATCTTGTCCAAAATTCCGACCTATTTGAATAATTTTTAAATATTTCTGATTTCAAAATAATTGTTGCATAAGCAATTTAGATGGATTCTTTGACTGAATTTGTTTTCTTTCATTCAGATTACCTCCATTTTTTCATTTAAATTGCACAACATCAAAACTTTCATTAGACATTTTAAACAGCCGTTGACCCAGGTGGTCCGGGTTTCGAGGGTAAACCTCCTAGTGAAAGAGTAGATTCTACTGATGGACATTACGTAGAAGTATATCACACTTGTAGCGATGTTCTCAGTTTGTGGAAACCAGTTGGTCATGTGGATATCTATGTGAATACAGGACAATCTCGACAACCGGGTTGTAGTCAGATTGACGATTTGGGAGGTAGCGTTTATAAATTCCTTAGTAAATTATCACAAGAAACTATTCCAGCCTGCCCTAATTTGTCAAAATTATATTAAATTTTACCAGAATTGTTCCTCCTGCTTGTTAAAATCATTTTACTTCAAAATTAATCTAAAATTAATTTACAATTTTTTCAACTAAAATTCCGCCAATCTGTGAAATTTATTATTATAGACGAAAGTCATATGGACGATTTTCTCAAATGTTAATGGTGGTTTTTGGTGTAGGAGCCTGCAGTCACATGTATGGCATCAGTGTCTACGGGAATTTCTCACATTTAAATTTGATAGCCTACCGATGTCCTAACTTTCACGCCTTTGTAGACGGAAATTGTCATGATGATTTGGAAACTGCTTGTCCCGTGGATTATAGAACAAACAACTGGTTAGTGTTTCATTGACGTATAGTTCTCCGTTCTTAGTAAATATGTATCATGTCATGTATAATATATTGTTATATTGTATATCGATGCATTTATTTTATTGCAGCAGACCAGGCGTGTATCGTCTCAATACAACAGAATACCCCAAAGCATAAAAATCTTGGGTTCAGCGCACAAAGCTAAAAGGTACGTAGAGACGAAGCTAGTCGTAAGTAATCCCAAATGGGCGTATAGTATTGTACATATAGCTCATGGGTGAGTTATCAGATTTTATTTTGAAAATCTATAGCCGGAAAAAAATGGATTTTATACTAAATTGGCTCGCAGTCGTGTTCATGAAGGAGCGACTGCGAATTTTGTAGATGTTGCAGACCGTTAACCATTAAGCTGGTTTCGCATAGGGATTTACTCAGCAACTCGCTGAGCGACGGGACTTCTAAAAACAAGTACAGGCGCTTGCATGACAAGTAGGGATGAAAACTTTTAAAGAAAATGGCTTTAAATTTGCAGTTTTCCTGATTTAGTCAATGTCGAGGGCGCATGATGAATGAGACAAGGATTTCAGAATGAAGTCACCTTGTGACTACGACTAATTTGAGCTATGCGAAACCAGCTTTATTACTCAGCCTCAGCCACGCAACTTCTGTCACGATTTCCCTTAGAAATTAATGTTGGGTGCCTTTCCTCAAGTCCCTCCCTTGAATTGACTAAAATAGTAGACCTATTCGAGTTTGAAACGATTGTCTTAAAAAAATTTATCGCAACTTGTCAAGCCAGCCGCTGATTTTTTATTATTTTGAAGTTGTATCGCTCTGCAAAACCCAATGCGGAGTAAACCCAATGCGGAACCAAATCAATGTGTATTATTGTGTATAGATTTATTAGACAGTGACCTTTTGCAATTTTAAACCTCAAACAGATTGGCCTAACTGCCTCCAATTTCGACATACTTCCGTTCCAATATCTCATAAATCATGGTAAAAGGTTTTATATAAACCTTTATTGAATTAGCTGAATTTAACGCTTTCACAGACTCCCGGACATCAAGACAAACACTTGGCTCAAGCTTCGAAAAAATTCTATTTCAAGACAGTTATGACTATATGCCTGAATGAAGACCTGAATTAGTTATTTCGTACATAATTCTGTATTTTTTCATGAAGACAACCGTATGGAGTCTTTCAGATTATTGATAAAATGTACTGTGAAAATTCTGGATTTCTAGCTCATCTACGAAATGCAAGTGAGCTATAATAAAATTGCTACGATTGATAATCATGAAGAAAGTGTATTTTCATAAATTAAACACACCCTTGGAAGTTATTCCATCGTGAATACGATGGGGGAGACGTTGAGTACAACATGCAAGTATAAATAACAGTCTACAATAATAGTTTTTCTACAGCAATTAAAATTACACAATACTTAAGCAATTCAGCTTAACACGAATGCATGATTAGATAAGTCTACAGCATTATGTTCCAGTACAGTTAGGCAAATTAACTATGTGTATTGCTATTAATGTGTATTTTATCCCTCAACTTTTTACGAGTTAACTATATGAGATGACTTACTAAAACTTACTTCTTGAAGTAAGCATTTATTGATAGAGTGACAGTGTCTTATCTAATCACTGAACATAATAATTCAAGGTCCTGAGATTGGCAGAGAGCAAATACAATGAACATTTGTGGAAATTTTATGGCATGTGATAATCAACCGCTTGTAACACGCGACAAAAATGCTGTTAGAATTAGCGTCACTTTTCACACAGTGCAGTGTCCTGCTGGCTCTCATACAAATAGTAGATGAATAAATAATTATTTCTGGCTGAGTTTAAAACTTCAACTCCAAATTATGCATTACTTAACAATAGTTCGTCAGTAAGTGGAATCCAATTTTTCAATTACCATAGTTTATAACTCATATTATAAATTATTGGTATAACGATTTAAATACTGAAAACATTCTTATACGCTATTAATGTACTAGAATTTCAAATAAATTCTGTTCATTATCTCCTCGTCTAGTGGTCAGACACCGTGCAATGTTCGCAGCTATGTGCAGGGCAGGACAGGAGGAGAGCTTACCCCGTTTGGAGTAAATATGGTAAAGTTGAAGATGGCGATTTTATAAAATCTCTTTCTTAAAATTTTGAAATGAGGGAAATCGGTGCAAGGATGAAATATTTTTTGACAGGCTAAATCTCTTGGACGGCATATTCAAAATGAACGCTTCACCCGCGTATTTTCCAGTGATTTACACAGATGTCGTCTCACAACACAAAACATTTTATCTGAAATGGCCGTAGAAACTCCTCCCATTCAGTACACCAAAATTCTCCGAGAAAGGGTAAATACATCTATGCACTAGATACAAGAGTTAATAACACAGTGGTTATGTCAAATACGAGTTTTACAAAGGATTACGGTGATTGGGAATTTTTACCCGGAGAAGTAACGCAAGTCAAGAGAATTGAAATGAATTTACCGAAGGAAAAGGATTACCAAGTTGATGTTCCCAATGGCGAATCTTACAAGGATTGCTTGCAGCGTGCGGGTCGATTTTTTAATGTAAGATATTTTGCATTTAGCAAAGACGAAGTAGGGTACTGCGTTTTTCAGAAAATACACCCCCGTCGCGCCCGTGTCATTCTTTATTTTTTAAATGTCCATATAGGAAATATGTCAGGTTATTGACGAGTCTGACGATACAACTTTTGAAAACATCCTCGCTGTTTCGCACGGAACTTTTATTAACACGCTGTTAGATTATTTAACCAATTACGAGTTATTTGAAATCCAGAGGGAACCACTCGAAGTAATCCCTCCGTTGGTGAATACTTGCAGAACCAGATTTGCTATTGAGAAGCATCGGTGTAGGGACAGTGAGAAACGTCAAGTCATTGTCACGCACCTGTTTAATGCAGATCATTTACAACATTGGTCGTGAACAAGGTTACTGAATCCTTGGTTGAATGAATTTTAGAGCCGAGTAAGATTTCCTTCAAGTAATTTTACCTGTAAATCATTGTATTGGGTATCAAATCCTGGTTACGTGTTTGTATATAAAAATGCTGAAAACCACTGTCGACAAGTTTATTGAAGGCTGGTGTATTCATAGATAAAATAAATATAAATTAAGCTTTAATAAAACACAGACAAACTAAAACATGTTACTAACGGTTACATTAGTATTAATAGTAATTAGCAATAATAATTTGTTAAAATTTACTTTTAATTATTAGTAAAAAGTGATAATCTACTATCAATACATATAATACTGATAATAATGATTATACAATGCAATGCAGTACAGGGCATTAGAAAAACACACACATCGGTTATGTTATAGTTAGTCCCTCGTCTCTTCATCAGACTACGCTTTCACTCCTTCATTCCTACATCGTGACCAGTGACTGAATGATTTACATACAATACACCTATTCCTTCTTATTTAAAACCGAAACTCATCACACAGTTCAAGATTAATTTTTCGCAATAATTTTCTTCCCGGAGAGATCACGTTGATGAGAGTTTAAATAATGATTTTCCAATCCACTTTCGTCCGAACAAATGTTTTTACACATAGAACATTTATATCCATGAAAAAACCTTTTGTGGCGATTAAACTGAGCTATAAGTGGAAACGGTAACAGGCACTTGCACACATATACCTGGAATTTGTGTACTTCCGTCCAATGGCAATTAAACTTTTGAAGATTGTCAAACTTCTCCGCACATACATGACATTTAAACAACTTCCCTTCAATGTAATTGTAATCGGGATCATTGGTCTTGCTGTAAATATATTCTGCCGTCTCTTTCTCTTGATTCCCTCCCGAATGAACCCTCGAGTCGACACTTCCAGTTTCTGCAGCCTTTTCTAAAACTTTTGAGTGCAAATTTTTGAAATGGCGGATAAGGGGCAACAATGTAGAGAAGCCTTCACCACAATTCGAGCATTTCAATATTGCTTTTGTCGGAGTATGAGAGCTCTTTGAATCAACGCGTTTGGAGTTTCCTAGAAGCGACAATCTCAGTCGACGCGGTATTACTGTCTTCTGTTCGTCGACTTTACTCTCAATTGGACACACACTCATCACTGGTTCAGGCGATTTTGAAATGGGCGCACCAGGATGGATTTTGCTCGTGTGCGTAACTCTCTCTTCCCTTTGAGCAAATGGGAGTTGACAAAAGGAACATAGTTCGGATGTTTCAAGCCAATGATCTTCTCTCCAATGTTTTACAAGTCCTTGAGCGAGAAAAAAAGTCTTTTCGCACTGGTGACACTGAAAAACATTTTTTTCCTCATTCCTGTACTTATAGGCCGGGTTACTCGTTTTGGTGTGTATCAGTTTGACTGGATCCTCCATTATTTTTTTGGGGGCCGACGCTTCAGTTATCAAACCCTACAATAAAAAAATACAAGAACAAATCACGTTCTTTCTAATGCAGTTCATAAAATTATCTAATAATTTAACATAAAATACAGTTTCGAAAAATAATTTTATGAAGACCTTCTCAATTCTTCGCTTCCAACTTTTATTTGCAGTAAAGTAACCTTTCAAAACATGCTTCAACTCAAAGCTATCCTCCTGTCGAATGAATCCCATTCCACTCAGCTTAGAATTTCCTATAACGAAATAATTTTGACAATCAAATAAACAACCCCACAAGTAATAATCATACTAGCAACTATATCATTAATCCTCGCAAAAAATTTTATTCCACAAAATTATTTTTTCTCTACACACAACGTCGTCAATACCTTTATCATCCTTGAATTCCAGAGTGAAAAACCGACTGGAATCCACAACTGGTTTCAAAAGTTCACCCGGGTATTCCTCAATCACAGCCTGGCCATATACATTTCCTTTCCGATCATTTAGCTCAACTTGACAACTGGGCCCGGCCGCAAAGATGAACATTATTCCCTGCCAAACTGGTTTTGATACATCCCAGTCAGCAGCACTAAATTAAATTATTTACCAGGGTTTTACATTATTACACAGCCCTTTACAACGCAATGCGTAAAATTAAATTATTAATTAAACTACAGCCCAAATTACAAACGCAACACCCAACTAATAATTGGAAATAAAATAATATTACTGCTAATCAAATGGTATTTATGGTCTGCTACACTCACCGACGCCCACACTCCAATTTATCCGTTTCAGGTGGAATGTCATACAAAAACACCTCCGGTGCAACAATTAAAAGCTCATTCACATCAATCACCTCCATGACTTAAAATTATTTCCCGTGCCGGTCAGATTTAGCAACCTAAACTATAAAATCCCCCAAATACATTTTTTTAAAGCTATTATGCACTTAAATAATTTTACGTACAAAATAATAGTCCCACATTTGAGGAGAGAGAGAGGGACATACAAGACTTGTAAGCAAGATATCACATGCCACCACTTCGCCAATTCTTCGCATCCAGCTGTTCCAACAATCCAACTTTTAGTTGCAGCAGTCAGCAGGGTGGCTCATTTAATGCATGTTTTATAGCGTCTGCTAGTCTGCTTTATTCGCAGTATTCGCACGGAAAGTCATGACTAGATTATCGCACACAGCCTTTGCAGAAGTCCCTGATTTAAAAAACTTCGTTGGCAAGGGCATCTGTATCACGCCTGGACGACACAACAGAGGCAAAGTTGGGTCATGGGCGAAAGCCCATAGGACTTTTAAGGAACAAATACCAATACCACAAGATTGGCAAAGTAGGGACAGAAGGTTTAGATCAAAGGGAGCTGCACCTCGCATGGCCTAAAAGAAGTTGAAAAGATTAATAAGACAGTTTTATACGAGACATACGTAAAAGGTTGCGCTAACTGTCTATTATATTGTCACCTTTTGTCACGTTGATTTATGCCAAATTAATTATACTCATCCTTCAATGAAATGAACTCAGCAAATAACTCGAAAGAAGTACTTGAATTACCATTCCCATGCAACGTCCCAAGTCAGTAAGTGGAAAGAAAGAATAAGTAATTTATTACTTATGCAAAAGTTGCAGTGGCTCTCTTTGTGTTGTAAACATATGAACTCAACTGCTACTTTAGTATGTATAAAGGCGCAGTTCCACAGCTATTTAGAGCATACAGCATGGGAGCTATCCAAAACCATCTTAAAATTAGTAAAATGTATCCAAGCAAATCATTGACAACTTTTCCCCGAAACCTGATATTTTCTCCAAATACATATATGAATATTTAGAAAATCAAAGTAAAATAAACTTCTAACAAAGAACTTTCAGTGTTCAGCCAGCTTTAAACAGTATTGCATTGCCCCACTCCATAAGATTTTTGTGCTGACAATGCCGACCCTTATTTATGAAAATATTCCATCCAAAGCTTTTTCTTTCAGAAAAATTCTCCCGATTTTTTTAAGGTATGGGCATTAGTTTGCCCGATGATACATGTTTGTCCAAAGAAAAAATGAGTTCACTCACATATGAACTTAAGTTTGACCCAAGAGAAAATTCTCACAACATAATTTTAACCAGATAAGTCAATTGAGAGAGATGTCCTCGAATATTTATACTCATCCGAACACTAAAAAAACTTATTGTACTTGGCTTAAAATAGTAGCAAAAATAACGATAAGTTTAAAAATATGACAATGAGCTAAGGCTAAATTGCACTCTAAAAACTAAATCTCCTAATCAAAACCCGGAGAAATATCTTCTTTCCTTTTGTACTGGTGTGTGAAAATAACTTCAAAAGCAACTCGGAAGGTAATGACAATACATACATATTTCAAAATCAGAATTATATGGATATTTGTTTAGTTGCGTTCTCAGAAAGGTAGCGTGACTCAAAGACAATAATAGTTACTGATAGCATTGACATTAATTATTTATTGCTGTTTAAGTGACATGGAAGTTGATATGAACTGGTTGCAAGTGGAGGTTATGCCAAAGTAAGTTAGTTTAATACATCGCGACTGGAAATCAATTTCAGAAATCCTACGTATTTTTACTTGCTTTTGACGGTGCTTTTGCTCGTCGACGCTGCAGCACCAGTTTTACTTTCAGTGGTTTTCGAAAGAGTTTTTCCAATTTTAGTTAAAGTCTGATCACCTCCACCATCCTTAGGGTCAGCAACCTTATCCGCTCTAAAAAAAATTCAAAAATCTGTATCATTGGGCTTACCACCGCAATTAATGTAAATGCAATTAATAATCAGCAAGGCCACCAACTTGCTTGAGGCACATCTACAACAATTAGGACACTCAAAACGCTCCGAATCGTCATCCAAGAGGAAGAATCGGTAGCCAATTTTGAAAACAGCACAAATTATAACGAAAAATGTAAGAAGCTGAATCCGCAAAATAAAATCCCGTTTTAATTGACAAAAAATGTCTTGTTCAAGTTGTAGCTATATAAGTAATTGATTAATTGTATTTCAAACCCACAAGCGATGCAATCAGCGTTTGTTCTTCCGTGGTTGGGCAAACTTTCAGTTTCCGGAAACAGTTCACTTGGTCTTCTGTGTATTTTTCCACCTTCAATTAAATTCAATTCCCAACTACAGTAAAAAAGAAAACCTAAAATATTTTTGCAAAATAGCAATCAACTACCCGAACCTTTTGGCCTGAATTCGTGCAAAGCTCATGACCCGCTAGTTTTTTCGCCTTTCCTGCGAATAAATTCGACTTTGCGAGTGCGGACATGATAACCACAAAGACGCCAATTCCTATTTCAGCCATCCAGCAAATACACCAAAGCTGAGGAAGCCAATTTATCAAAAGTTGATGATTAGAAACGGGATTTATTTCATAGAAATACGCAAACTTTGAGTCTCAGACCATGAATGACATTCTAGTGATGCACGCCTCAGGGATGCATCTCATCTTGATAAGCTTGACGAAGTCGAGGGTTCCACTGTTGTACATGCAGGCTGCTAGCGCATTGGCTGCAACAATGGCAATCAAAGGAAAAACGATGGCCTTGAGATATTCTGACTTCCGTTGCGCTCCTTTCAGCGCAGTATATGTTCCTTTGATGGCCTTTAAAGTGGCACTATCACAGCAACCCGTAGCATTTACTTGAGAGCATGCCAATAGTCCCTCAATTGTTTGGTTTGAACGTTTTTTATCTCCTTTGTTCCATTCCTTCACTTCAGATTTAACGAGCTCTGTCTGAGTAATGAGCTGAATGGCAAAAACCTGGATGGATAAATACAAACAAATTCTTAGATATCTTCAAATTTCCTTCAGATGCTATTTTATTACTAGTTATTCGTTCCTATTTAATGTGTTCCGTAAACCATAATAATAATAATTTTTAAGGTGAATGATACTTACCATTTCACCCAAGCAAAATACAGTTATGATCAGAGACCTTCGCCTCATTTTTCCAGTGGCCTTTCACTTAGCTTTTGGGCAATCCATAAATATTTTTAATAATCGATCCTGCACATCGGCATTAGCCTATAATTACATGAAAACGGCATTCTGGTGACGGTGACGCCTGACGGGCTGAAACTGAAAACTGACTACTATTTCCGTTTCTGCTTTCAGTAATAATTACATGGCTACAAACCGACTGTAGGCAGGCCCCCTGTCCCTGTCGGTCGCGACCATAATGATATGATCTGGGACTTTAGACCATCGGAATGGGTACGTCTAGTGCATCTTTTAAAAGTTAGTGCAGAATTTCGGAATTTATTTTGCAAATAATGCTAACTTTTTTCACAAAGATAAATTGCAAATTCATCAATTTTATTACGGAGTAAATAATTTAATAAATCAGTACTTTCAACTTTGTGCATCCAAAATAATTATAAGTCTCATTTAAATGTTTAAAAGAATAGATGATGCATTCCTGTACACCAAATTATTATATTTTAATCGCGATTAAAAAGCGCGCTAAGCACAAAATAGTTTGAAAACGTTCTCAAAATTCAAACGGGTTGACGTTTGGGTTAGATCCACAAGGGATAACAGATTTTTCCCCCCTTCCCAAAAAAATCCAAATAGTATTCAACGCACAAATGAAAATTTGGGAATCACCTTTTACATTAATTGAAGTGCACGTACCTAAACCCTAAACTGGAGGAAAATGTATGTATTTAAAATGACGAAAAAGGGGCTTAACCCTAAAAATTTTACCCCTACTTATCCGATGGAGTTTGGAAACGGACGGTTACTAGTCAACCGTCAAGAAGATTCAACTGATATGATTATTACGCTATTTACAATGTTGTATTCATGCACACTATTAAGATACCACATTTGTGTAACCTTAAACATTCAACAGCACCATTTATGTATTTAGCACCCCCATCAACCGCCATCTTGACACCCCGAAGAAACCACATTCTTATTATCCGGCCTCATAATCATAAGCCCTATCGAAATGCGAATAAGGTGTTCCGAATAAATGACCCCTTCTGGGACGTAATATAATCAAGCCAATAATACAAAATTATTTAAAAACTAAGTAACCCCACAGTTGCAAAGAATATGGTTGGAATAGTGAAACCCGAGCATTTTCATGGAATGATAAAATAATCATTTTATTAGCTTCTACAAGTAGTATTTAGCAAAATCACTGAATATCATCATCAAAAAATTCGGGATTTCTTCTATAAGCAGAGTAGCATCAGCGTTACATTTTTTAAATAAATCTTGAATTCATCGTTTAAAATTTGCACAATATTTCTTTGAAAAAGCCCATTACTCTTACTTCATGATTTACAAGCACAAAATGGACGTAAAGATTTCACTGGCATACAACTCGATTCTTGCTCATGCTCCGTGACTCTAGACACATCTTCAATCCTCACCTCTCCGGAATCTCCTGAGTAAGCCGTGACAAAAAAGGTGGCTGTTCCAGGTCTGGTTTGAAAACCCACTTCAAAATGTCCATCTACGGCCCTGAGGCTTTCTTCACGAGTTTTCTCCAAGCGGTCATGCTCATCTTTTAAGCTTACTTGTACACCAAGTTTGTAAGCTACGGTAATATTATGCAGCTCCAAAGAGCTACACTGAGGGAACGTAGTCAAATTCCTGTTGATACTCTGAATAGCCCGTAGCGCTATCATTTGAACCATGGAAGCGTCAGTGGGAATGGTTGAGCGAAAGATGCATGCGCAGTAAACAAAATTAAGACCAATCATTTCACAAGATCTGTTCGAGCTAATTGGTAGGAACAAACTGACATTTCGGCTAGTTAAAATTGATGGATCTCTCCCACGCTCTCTTATCCTCTCATCTGAAATGCCCTCTAAATTCAATAAGTCCTTCATCATTTCGTGGACATCAAATGCATTTGTGAGTCTTTTCGCATTCTCTCTTAAATTCTCAGTGGCTAGAGGATACTTTTGCTTGAACTTTTCGGGAAGCACTATATACAGCAAGGGAAGGCGCTCTTCAAGCAATCCCTGACGCGTTTTTTCTCGGAAAGTCCCATAACGTGAGCCGTGATCGGAAATTACAATTAAAATTGTATTATTTAGAAGGTGCTTCTTCTGTAAGTACATCAATGAGCTCAGCGTGGGTTTGTCACTCCAAGTTGCCATATAACTGGATGAATGTGTTAAAATGTCGGACCACATAAATGACCAAAAGGGTTTATCCCAAAACGTCGACACCATTCTACACATATTCTTCAACAGGACATTATAACTTAACCTAGAGCCGTAACAGTAAACTGAAGTAATACTTTTCAAACTTGAAAACATCTTTCCCGCCTTGTTGAAGTCATAATGAACCGGAGAATTCATAAAACCATTTCCTTCAACCTCAAAAATTTTTGTCCGCCCATCCTCTTCATATGATGTTCTGTAGCCTTGGTTTGCAAAATCTTTCCAGATATGAGGGCAGTCATCGTGGTATCCTGAACCACAAATACTTCTGTATTGATTCAAATCCAGGCCTGAAAACAATGGGATGATACTCCAAAGGGTCCCGGGTCCTAAAGAATTAAGCCCATTGAATTCCACAGCATCCATTTTTTTCACTAAAAACTCCCGGGTCCTTGGCATGTAGCGTCGAAATGCCAACTGGGACATTGAATCTTTACCAATGATCATAACACTGTAGAAATCCTTCCCCTTTGAAAGTTCATCAAGTTTTTCTTCCAATTCAGGTTTCTTCTGAACCACCGAGAAATAATCTGAATATTTTTCTCTTCCATTCTTATGATTACACCAAGCCCGAATATGGTCTAGATCCGGAGCTAGTTTGACACTACTTCCATTCATTGGATATGCGATATCTTTTGATGTGTCGGATCTATAAATACAAGACACTATTGCTATATTCATACACCGATTTTCAATTTTCATATTCAGTGAGCGAGCGGGATCATTATTTAAGCAGCGATACTTTAAAAACTTAAAATCAATGGAGATCTGACCTATCAGGATCTTCGCCTAATGGTCCGTAGAAGCATTCGAGGTTGTTCCAAAATGAGCTCGAAGGTTTCAAGCGCACAAGATTATTTTCAAAATCAACAGTGAATTTTGAACTTCTTCGATGATTACAACGTAGTTCCTCATTTGAACGGTCGCTATAACGAAGAACATCTGGTCCGAAGGGGTCTAGCGGTGGAATCACGCAAACTTGCTTATTAGCCTGGTTGTAGTTAATATCTAAATTCCCAGTGGAATGCGTACCGAAACCAACTGAAAATGATTTGAAATACAACAACGAAAACATTTTAATATGAATACGAATTCAAGATCATAATTATTAAAAATATGTGTTCATTAAAACCTTACACAAGGTTCCGTCTCTCTCCACCCGAAATTTAAGCCTCCAAAATATTAACAATGAGAACTGTAGCCATAAATAGGTAAACACCACTGTCAAAACCAGCTTCTTGGTCGTCCAAGGCACCTTTGGGATACATGAAAAGAATTAATTTAATAATTCGTACGTCAATTTACATTAAAACATATATGTTCAACAGGTCAATTATTGCACCTTCAAAAATGTTCTTGAACTCACTCTTACCATGCCCATTGAAGGCTGTGGAATTGGTTGACCAATTGTTTTGGTCATGGTCGCGGTAGAATTTGTTAGTAACTATAAAGTAACACCCTCAATCTCAATCAATATCTTCTGTCAGCCTAAAAAATGGTACACAGAAAATAAAAACATACAGATGACAGATCTGCTCCGCAAGGTATTTTTCTGATTTCCAAGTAATATGAATTCGAAAATATATTTTAGTTAATAGTTAATTGTTATCAAATCTCAGAAGTCACAACATACTAGTATGGGGTTTTCCCAATCGGTAAGTAAATGAGGCAATGGGGCCTGATGATTGATAATCGATGAAGTTCCCTCGATATGCATCGGTAGAACACTCACTATCTGCACTCGGAGCTCGGAGCAGTTGATACGAATGGTCGAATTATACGATGCGATGAGGCGAAAACGTTAGTCTCTTAACAGAGCTGAGTAACTAAAAATTACGAAATAATAATAATTATTTTTTATTGAAAAAATAATGTTGCTCTCCTTTTATGTTAAACACTAAATTTTAGAAGACATTAAACTCTTTTTAAGAAGCGGCATGCATTTTTTAGTCACAAGAAATAATAGAATTATTTACAACTTTAAAAAAAAGTTGTTCACTATTATTTGTGGCCGTACACCCTTCTTATTGTTAGCGATTTCTGCCAATAAAATTATTATCCGCATAATGGTATGTAAATCCGACGATATAATGGTCCTAACAGAAACCGCGCGCGCGCGCGGAGTTTTGTCCCAATCACAGCCATACTGGATTTTCGAGGGAGAAAGTTGATAGGAGTAGTAATACAAACCATGGTTATTATTATTAGTTCTTCTGGAATATGTATTTCTATCCACCGCACCATCCAGAAACGTTTCCATGAAAAACTTTGCCCTTTTGTATGGTTGAAAGTAGTCCAAAATATCCTAATATTTTCTATTAAATATTTTATACCTAAATATTGTATTTAATTTCCAACATACAAAATTTTCCAAAAAAGACGGTACAAAAAGATTGTACCGTAATAAATAATCCCGGTAATTGCATTTCAAATCCCGATTACAGTTAAAGAATGTTATATACATAGAGAAATGATGCGCTTCAACTTTTATTTACGCCAAATGTTTGAACGATGTCGGACCCTCTAAAACTTTATGCTTCAAAGCAGTAAGCTTTAATACTAACACTATTACTATCTTTGGAATCTATCTACTGTGAATTTATCTAATATAATGGCAAGCTTTTAATACCAATGTATTACACTGATATGTTTCCAAGCTTGTGGTCATAAGCCATCGTTCCGTAGCAACCTAAAATATTGGTCTTACTTTTGTGAATTAAAATTATTTTGGAAAACAAAATTCCAGACGAAATATATATTTTTGGATGAAAATGTTTCTGCAGACTGGTCTTCCGCTTTTGAATCGAAACAATAAGGGATGTTTATGAATTCATGTGAATTTTTCCATTAGTTATGCAAAATGTTGAGGCTGACACTGAACTGACTGTTGGTTTGCATTTTCCAAGAACTAAATCATACATAAAAGTTTTGAACACAAATCCAGAGTTTAACATTTTTAGAACACTTGAAGAAACACAGTGCCCAAGTAAGACATTGATTTATTTACAGTACAACTCTGAACACTACAAACTACAAATTACAGAAGTTATTTATCAAACCATGTAGTCTACTCGCTCATAACTAATTGTGTACTTTCCAAAATAAATGAAAAAAGATAATTAAAATACCGAATGTACGACAGAAAAAACACTTCATCTTTAAGCCAGGCTGAACTTCGGTGCCATTCTCAGCTCAATTACAAATTCTGTCTCCATTATCGACTTATCCTCGTCAAAAGAGACGGTAGTAAATTTTTGGTCACATTCTTGACCAAACACAATTGCTCCTCGCTCACCGACCTCCATTTTCTGCATTTTCTGGCTGTTTGAGTTAGACACTCTTCCAGCATGGTCTTTCTTGTCAGTCTGAAACATATCTCCCCGGCGTTGTTCCCCACCCCTCATAGGCTTTGCGAGGTATCCTCCCCGAAGTCGTAAAACCAAATGCATGGTGGAGCCTCGCTGAATGTTATAGTCAGACAAGCTCTTTTCGTCCTCCAGTTGCATTCCCGCAAAAACTAACCTTTGTTGATCAAGCGGAATCCCTTCCTTCGAACGCATTTTCCTCTTCACTTCCAAAATAGAATCCGTTGGCAAGGACAGTATCTCCAGAGTCTTGCCCGTTAACGTCCTCACAAAAACTGGAATTTTCTCCTTGGAGTACTTGACCTTGAAGTGAATCTGGCTAATAGAAAGAGACGCATCTTCGTAGGTCAATTTGTGCTTGGCTGCGTACATCCCTACGCAAACCTTTCCCTCATCTCCAGACTGACGAATGAAATGGAACCTTTTCCCACCGGACTCCAATGTCCTCAGCATTAAATCATGGCTGTGATGTGCCATGAAACTTTTTCGTTGGTTATGCACACACAAATCGAAGCGCACATCGCGGGTCCGACAGGGTACATTATCGCACTGAATCTGAAAATCCACGTCGTCTTCATCGAAGACCGCGTAAAATTTGTTGGGTTCCGAAGAAGGTACAATTGGAACTGTCTTTAAATTTTTCTGGTTGTCTACATACTTGATTCGGAATACCGTCTTCAATAAGGAAACAACTATTCCTTCCTGGCCGATCTGAACCAGACGACTCCTGTGAGTAAAAACAATAATTTTTTACTATATAAAAACGGGTCTAGGATAACTCACCATGTAGTTGTCATCCAGGAAACCTTTGCTCACTTGTTTTTCATTCACACAATTACTTGTCCTTAGACTTGTTTGTTCAAAGTGACAATCAGGAAACATTTGAACCAACTATAGTTTTAGCTATGAGAAAATTCATTCAGCAAACTTTCAATCGAATCACAGTCAACCTTCGAGCAATATTTTCAAACAGTTCGTAAATTTTAAGTTTATGCTAGTGGGATGGAATTTTTAGTTTAGGCTTGAAAGTAAGGTGAATTTTCTGTTCAACTGTAATTGCTTCATATTATTCCTGAGTGAAACATCTTTGCACAAACAAAATATTTTCCGCATTAAAAATATTTGGACAAAAAAAGTGGATGAAAAATATTTGGACAAAAAGGTGGATGAAAAATATTTGGACAAAAAGGTGGATGAAAAATATTTGGACAAAAAGGTGGATCAAAAACATTTGAACAAAAAAGAGATTGGAAAATACTTGGACAAAAAAGAGGATGGAAAATATTTGGACAAAAGATTTCTGGATTAATGGTTGATCCAAAAAATACTGGGCGAAAATTTTTCTGGCCGCGTCTTCTGGCAACGCATAAAACGAAGTTAACTATTTATATTTGATCTTCAAACATAAATTGTATAACTTATGTACAATTTCTGTATGTGTCTTAAGAATTTCTCGGGTCATGGGCGAAAGCCTAAAAGACCCTTAATAAAAAAATACAAATACAATATAAATTGTATAAAAACATACCTCATTCGGTCCTCAATTTTTCCTCCTCCACCAACATTTCTGGTCTTTCTTGCCAAGTCAATTCCATTTACAGCCATTCTATATCTTTCTGAGTAACTTCCGTCTTCGGTGGCTACAGCTTTCTCGTCCCACTACAACAAAAAAGTTTAAAAAGAATTAAGTAAGGCAACATTAACGCTCAGACAAATTATCACAATCTCAAGTAGCAGAACCAGTGTAAGACCAATGCTGAAAACAAGGACAGACACATTGAATAGATGAACATTTCTTTGCTATTATCACAATAATAATCCCAGCTTACCTCAAGATATAACGTCGTAAATCTCGGAAACACCAAAAGTATGTTAAAAATTTCAAAATGGTTACCAATAAATTTTGAAATTCTTGAACAGCAATCAGAATAGTTTCAATCCAAGGACCATGCAATAAATGCACAATGTGACACCAACCCATCAACTGACACGAGTCTCAAACCAACCACTTGTATTTAAAACTGAACTACTTCAGGGTAGTACAACACACAAAGACCCCTAACCATGAAAATGAATTGTGAACCATCACTCCTGGACTCCTGTCCTGAGACATGGGGTGGTTATTCTTTAGTAAGTGGTACATGGGGATTTTGTATGGGAATTTAGTAAGTGGTACAAACAACAGCAATTTGTATAGGTTTGTACCACCACAAATTTGTGGTACAATAAATACACATTTTGCTATGTTTGTACCATATGA
>JAQFXU010001367.1:0-29976 GCA_034693705.1 Spatulosminthurus flaviceps | reverse complement strand
GTATTATCTCCCGTAATATAAAAGTCTGGATGATATGGTCCTTTCCTAATTTTAATTTTTAATGCTCCAGTGTCATCGTATCAGTCCTTTACTTCTTGACGCTCTGGCCCAAAACTCTAATAAATTACAGGGATCCCGTGCTATACTCCTATCCTATCACAACACATATACTTTTGTAGATAGGGTTGGAAAAGTGTACTTGGTGACATTTTTTCTTGTTTAAAACCATGAGGACTTTTTAGTAGAGAACCATATCTTTACTACCGTCGTGGTTCTACAATTATGAGTACAAGTTAAATTAAATGTGGAATGTTCATGTGAAAATTTGTGTGTGAGGGCGAATCTCCTTTAACTTTCCCACAGATTCGATTTTAAGACTTTAAGCTATGTTGTCTACTAATTTTTCACATATTATATATTGTTGTGATATGCAAAAGGCTAAAAATGTCAACTGTACATTTTTATGAACGGTTCTCATGATGACACCGTAATTGAAGGTGTATAGTGTGCATATATGTACATACGTTGGTGGTATATGTAAATATATAGGGAGGATTTTTGGAACCCTGGTGGGAGTAAAGGATCTGAGGTACGCTGGACATGAGTTTCTGGTTTGGTTGAAAGTGAAGTTAATCCCATATACTCCCATTGTTTTCTCACTAGACTTGATGGAATGGTCTGGGAGGTATTGTCGCCAGACTCATCATCTCATCAATAAGTGACATTTATCGCTTCAATGCCTCTATTTAGAGTCAGTTATGCTATTAATTTGGATAAAACGTTACCAAAGTACTATATAAAGCTTACTATCAACCATGTTGAAAAAAGAAATTAAAGCTTATTATTAAACTAAAATAAGTACAATATTTCAAAGATACTCAAAACTCCCTATATTATGACTGGATATAGAAACTTGCAAGTTTTCGGCTCTAAATAGCACAGTAAATCCCATTGAAATCAAAGAATGTGAGAAGTTCTATGGCAAAGTACTATTACCGCTCAGCGTTAATGATACTGATACTGTTGATGAAGAGGTTACTCGAAATTTGTGAGAACTTGTGGAGCTTTTGTTATTGTTAGAATGCTAAAATCTGTGACTTGTTAATTCCCTGGTCCAGATTCTATTCCCAACAAATAATTCAAAAATAATTATAAAAATAATTCAAAAACTCCATTTGAAGATTTAGTAAATATGTACGAGTTATTTATATCAGTTCTTATTTTCTCATAATAATGTTGAAGCTTTTCGGAGCAAGTTTTTCCGTATTTAGTTTTACATTCATTGTATCTTCTAAGCTTGTCCTTAAAACCATTGTCACTGTCACTCCCTGGAGACTTCCTAATTATTCGTAGCCATTTACTCCTTTCCTGTTTAGTCTTTCTGCATCGTGCATCAAACCATTTTGCACCCAAGTTATCATTGTTTTTATGTGTTCCTTTGCATCATTCCGAAAATTTCCCTTCCAACCGTAGAGGAATCGTTCTGTTAAATACTTCTACCTAATTATTTGCTTTGGTCGGAAGTAAACGTCTGAGAACCTGGACTGAGAAAATTAATACGGTTGTAATAATATTTGTGAGGAATATAAGACGGGTGACTTGGCACAAGCTTGGTATAATTCATTGTCAGATGAGCATAAAAACTTTGTTAGAGTATATGTTCAGAGTGCTAAGAAGGAAAGTAAAAGGTATTTTTGGATATGGCTACAAGTGCAAGAAAGAAAGCTCCAAAAAAGTGCATTTACACCGTTTATTTATCAACATAGATTTTAATTGGAGCAGGTAGCAGACGTAGTAACACGTTCAAATTCTCACTCATTTTCATGTAGTATCTATTTAATAGTGAGGGAGCAATAACTGCTGAGAACATGTCACTAAAAAAGTAAAGACTCCATTATGAATTTAATCATGTTAAAAAAAACCATAAAGATACATTGTAAGGTATATTTAATCTCTATGTATAGGTTCCTTACATAAATGCAACGGATGGAACCGATGCATCCCATGGTAAATGGACAACAGGTGCATTTTATACCATGTATTTGTAAGAATGTGTCCACTGACGAGGAAAAATTAGCTAGAAAAAAACTACATCTACATAAACTCATTTATTTACATAGGAATTTTTAATGTATACTCTTCGTATATAGAAGAAATCTCTCACTTGAAATGTACAATACGTATCTTTATTCATGCACAAATTATAATTCAGTTCAAGGGAGGGTTTGTATGAGTTGAAAGGAACTACGCTCCCTCAAATTACCCATTTCTATAAGGGAATCACCCCCGTGCCTATATAGAATTTCATATATAAAATTATCACAATAACCCTGCTACGCATGCCATTCTATGGAAGTAAAGGATTTAGAAATTATTATAGAGAAGCCACAACTTTGATTTACCTATACCACTACCACTTGAATGAGACATTTCCAATAAGAGGGATCAAGTTTTGGCAAAAGAGATTTTCCTTTCAACATAATAATACATTAGAAATGTGTAGTCTAGGTATGTCTACAGACTCAAACCTGATGGACAGCTGGAGTTAATCAATATGCAATTGATGGAATGAGAGTAGAGTGAAAATTTTGCTCGGGCTCTTGCTATCTTCTTGTCTTTTAGCATTCATGTATTTATACATGTAACTACATTGTACATACATATATATGCATTAATGTGATTATATAGAGTCTGTAGGAGAATATAGGATTGTAAGTGGGAAAAGTGTCAGGGAGTTTTGGAGAGTAAAAAAAAGGTGGTAGGGAAGAGATTTTGAAGTCATTGGACAAGAAGTTTAGTGTTAGTAGGGAATGTGTTGAGTATGTGCGTTGAGATGATTGTCACAGTTTTGCATGAGAATAGGAAGGATTCGGTCGTATTTTACAGGGAAGCATGTTGTCATCGTAATTGTCAAGACTGGATGTTGGTTGATGGTTTGCTTGGAAGCACTTGCTGTGGTTATTAGATAGTAAAGTGTTTTTTTCTTCCTCCTCTTCTTCTTCCACTTCTTCACCTTACTCTTTCTCCTATCTAGTTTTTCCTATAGCGATAGAAATGGGTTGGGTTTCCTTACTCCACTATTTATCATTCTGTCTCTCTCCCTATACTCTACACTCTGTATTAACCAAACATATGTATGTAATGTAAAGGTTAGGCTAGTAGGGAAGGTGAGATGTTTTGAGGAAAAAAGGCCATTTGTTCGAACCTCCCGGAATGCGGTGAGCGGGGAAATTATATGGAAAGCAAGAGTTTAGGAATGAATTATACGACAATAAATCCTCGAGCTATTCCACGTCTCCACCATAAATCATGAGTGGTCAATAAATTTTATGAAATTCGTTTCAGGCTGTATCTCTTTCTTGTATTATAGTGAGAGAGTGAGAGAGAGAGAGAAAGAGCTTTTTGAAAATAAAAAACTTTGCAACATCTTCAAATGTAGTAATTGTTGTGTGAAGGTAAAAATGAGTTGATCATATTTATTCCACCGACAAAGTTGATGAGTGTTTTGTGTGTATAGAAAGATTATGAGAGATGTTCCTCCTCTCATGATCCAACTCTTTTTCTCATATGATTCATTCTGGAAATTTGACATGGATTCATTGTTTCTAATCACCGCTTGCCTTCTCACTGTTTACTTTGCCGTCATTTCCGTTTCCGTTACCTTTCTCTCTCTCTCGCTGGCTCACGCTGCTGCTGACGTCATCTGAACAATTAACTCCTTCACGTTACTTTTACTTACGTATACTTGTTTCTACCCACACTATAATTAACAATTACATGGGATACTTTTATGACACACATTACGACACCATATACAGTTCATATTTTCATATATGTATATTCTACTACAACTACCCAATCATTTTTTTCCTATTTTGTCCTTGAAATTTTATGCAACTTCATCATTCCTTCTTCGAATATTTACAAGAATACCAAAATTAAGTACATTTTAAAAACTTATATTCTCAAAAATGTGGAAAACTCTTACCTTATACGAAGTATTCTGGGACAATGTGTCATAAAATGTTATAAAACTCTTATAATTAGGAAAAAATTTTCCACTTATGAATTTCAGTATGGAAAAAATCATTGGAGTTTACAAAAACAGGACAACATTTTGAGGTTGAGGAAATTCTTTTTAAAAATGTGATTTTTTTCAACTGAATTTTTTAATAGGGGAATAGCAAAAGTGGGTGAGCCGACAAATTTAATACAGAATACAATCAGAGGCGGAGGAATCGGCGGGAGTTATTTGGAACCAGCGGTGCAGGCGGTGCTGAGGAAGAAGCAACAACGACTGGTGAGAGAAAATCGAGGTGTTTTAGAAGCAATTGCCAAAGGAGCTAACGAAGCCATTTCAGAATGTAAACATCAGTTTCGTAATCGTCGATGGAACTGTCCCACAAAAGCATTCTGGAGAGGGAAGAATATCTTTGGGAAAATCGTCGATAAAGGTAATGGAACAGATTTAAAAAAAAACTTTTTCCTTCTTATTATTATCGTTCCCTTGAAAAAGTCTCAGATCATTTGTACATAGTACAGCTTCCTTTGAAAAGGATTAATTTAAAAAAAAAATTACTGTTTAATGCAAATGACTTTTTGCCTTTTGGAGGGCTGAGATAGAGAGACAAGGCTAAAAGAGCAATTTTCAAGTTGAGGCTCATATATTTGGTGAACCATGTGATTGTTATTGCTTTTTGCTTCTCTCACCTCCGTTATAGCATATATGTGAGGGAGTTTTGTTGGAGATGAGAATTCTCTCGTCACAAATAACTCATGTGTATCCAATGGGGTCAAGCAGGGTCATATAGTGAAATTCTCCCACTTATACACTCACTCCAATCCAAATTATTTTACAGCAGGTCAAGAATCTATTTGGATCTTGACACTCACAAATATCCTACCTCTATAATTTATAGGGAAAAGTATCAAATCTCTGAAAACCATCATCAACTTTTTGATAGTTGAGACAGAGAGAGAGACACACACAAAATTAATTGGGGAAAAAAATTGTAATTTGATTTCTTGGATTTTTGTCAAGACCAAACAACCAGAGGATTAATTACGAGCCAATTTTTGTTTTGATTCGTAATTTGTAAATATTTTTATCATGGGAGAATGGGAAGACGCAGAAAGGGGAACAAGAGAGAGAGAGAAGGTATCCGAGAAAGCTGATTCAGCATATTTATTCTCATCTTCGTCTCTCCCTCTCCTCAATCCTTCAAAAGATCCAACATATTGAGGTTGAAGTTTTCATTTGTGAGTCACTGAATCGTATTTATTGAAATTTAAGGAGATTAAACTATGTAATCAAGTCGATGATTTTTTCCTCTCAACTATTTTTTTCCTCTCTCCCATATATGACGTGAATTAAGAAGGAACGCCAGTTAAATATACCATAGTAGGAACTATAAGAGAATCTCAGAGGGATGGAAAATATTATTATTGTATAATGTAGATATAGTGTATGCTGAGCATGGATAGGGTTTTGTGTGCGAGAGAGATAGGGAGAGAGAGATGGGAAAGGAAGATGTACGTAATATAAGACAAGTAATAGAAAAATTAAAACTCCGAACTACAAGCATGACATGGCATACAAATGCGAATAAACATTGGAGGAAATCCATCGTCTGATGAAAGAAGGAACCACAAACTAATTTCCAGCCTGCTCATCTCTTCGTCTTCTTCTTCCATCTCTCTCTCTCTCTCTCTCTCTCTCTCTCTCTCTCGTACTCGACAATAGTCGAAGGAAGTTAGGGAGTAATGTAATACATGTACAGATAGTTGGACTGCGTGTGCATCAAATGATAGACAATTACATAATGTAAGTAGAGTGAGGGAGCCGAAGAGGCAGTAAAACAACTTCATTCGAAGGCCAACATCAATGAAACAGTCTCTTAATCCATGCGATGCGGTGTGATGTGATGCGGACGAGCACAAGCTGTATGCGGCTCAAAAGCTTTTCTGCTTATTATTATTATTATGTTCATGTAGGCGGCCGTATGTTCTGAGACATCACCGCACAAAACTCTACACACACATTCACACACAAACTCCATGCTATAAAACATCTTTAGCTCAATACACCTCTCACTTTGTATCTTCATTCCCGTTCAAGATATTTTCAAATTAAATTCCAAAGAATGTATTCATGAAATATTGTTTGAATTTATTACTATAGAGTTAAATGTGATTTTTCAGGATATTGTGTCCCAATGAAGGGAATTTTTTGAGCTTATACAAACTCATACTACGGAAAAAGTAACTTAACATTGTATATTTAAAAATCCTCCTACTACGGAAAAAGTTTCTAGAAAACATGTAAAAATCCTCCAACTATGAAAAAAGTAGCTTAAATTTTTGTACGTTCAAATCCTCCTACCATGGAAAAAGTCACTTGAAATTTAACATGTACAAATCCTCCTAGCATGGAAAATGTAGCTTAAAATTTCATATGTAAAAATCCTCCTACCATAGAAAAAGTCGCTATAAATTTTACATGTAAAAATCCTCCTACCATAGAAAAAGTTGCTAGAAATTTAATATGTAACAATCCTCCAACTGTGGAAAAACTCGCAATTTATTTCCTAGGTAAAAATCCCCCTACATTGAAAAAGTTGCTAGAAATTCCATGTAAAAAACCTACTATAAAAAACGCGATAGAATTTCCAGCACAAAAATCCACTCATCTAAACTAGAAATTCATTTGGAGTAAAAAAACATGAAAAATCAAACTTAGTCCCCAAGTATAAAACCAACGTTCGAAAGATTGTGTATCTACGTTAACGCTAAAAAAATTTACGATAAAAATGATATTTCAACTTACAGGACTGTTAGTTAAGTTATGCAAAGTATTCCTGCACGGAGCAGCATGACAGTGAAGCAATTTTCATAGATGGAATGCACAGCTCATGTTTTGAATTCATGTGTGTCGTGGTGTGTGTGTGTGTACCTTAAAGAAATGAGAAATATAGGGAAATGATGGGTCTTTTCACTGAAGAGATGTTTAGAAAATGTAGGGATTTTTTTCCAACAGGTAGAAAAATTCGTGAACGTTTTGGCTTTAAGAGCTTCAGATATTTTTTATGGTAATGCTGTAATCAGTGTGGGATTACGAGGATGATGAGAACATTAGGGAAAATAAAATGTGAATACGTTGATTTAAATGTTTCATTTGCATTGGCTTGAGTAAAGATTACATTACATATAACCCTATGGTATTTACTGAGGGAGTAAATGGAAGGAATGTACAATAAAGGCGGTCGGAAAGAGCGAGCGAGCGAGAGAGAGAGAAATGAGATGATGTGGCTCTCTAGCTCTTTTTCTATATGTATATACACATACATAAATGGGAAAAGAAGGAAGAAGAAGGCAAAAGTGGGTTCATAGTTGATGATGAGGAGAAGAAGAAATACGTACCTTCCCCATTCACAGCCGGTTGGAATTAATTACAAACTATGATTCATTCATTTGTCATGACCAAGCCCGTGATCGTGGGCATTTAAAAAACGCTTATAACAAATCTCATAAAACATCATTATCCCTCTCCATCAGCCATTTTCCATACGCTCAATTACTTACTTACTTAGTTAGTCGCAGTTATTTCTATACCTCTCTCTCTCTCATCTTTTTCCCCCTCTACAAACTCCTCCGTCTATCTACACACAGTTTAAATGTCAGTCCACATAATACATTAGATTTACATTACTTAGCATCTCCCCAACATATAATGTCAAGTACATCAAGGGTAAAGGAAAATCTCTTATTTATATGAAATTATACAGTACCAGGGAAAAAAGTCAATACTTATTAGCTTAGCATTAGCTCTTTCCAATACGGAATTCTCAAGTCTTCATAGAAAGTATCGCACCTCTCCATTCCTCATCCACATTTTCTTTTATTAACCTTCTTCCCAGAACATTCCATTTCCCAGGCTTTCTATATAACACCTTCCCCTACTAACTAACTAACCCCTCCAATACTATGGAAGGTCTAACGAACCGCGTTTTTTTCAACATCATCTTCTTTCAAGAATCTTCCTCTCTCTACCTGTCATCACCTTCATGCTCCCCCCACGAGAGACAATCTTATCAATTATGAGTATACACAAAGATGAAAGAGCTTAAGATAAGCTTGCTCAGAGTCTCTGACATGGCCCGGGTTTAGTAATATAACCATCTCCTTCATAAATTATACTCAAGGACGGTGTAGTGTCCACGCACTCCCCGCTTTATTATAGTAGACCTTCATTAAAATCCCATAACACTCAAATTTGCACAAATTTCTTTCACATTTTTCATCACATAATATCCACATAATCCTTTGTTTCTAAATTAACCTTTTATTCTCCTAAACACGATTTTTCCCACATGGAAAAAAAATTAAAGGATATTCTTGAAAAACTTTTATTATTGTTAATGATTGTGAAATTTATTGTAGAGTCAGATAGACTTCGCCCCCACAAAAATGTTGATAATCCGAAACGAGGGCTTTTTGTAAAATATTTTAGCCAATTGATGTTATTTTTTCCCCATTTTATGACTGTTAATAAGTTTTGAAAAATATGTAAAATTTTTTGGAAATCATATGAGTGAAAAATGAGTTTTTATAGAGGGAAATATAGGGATGGGGAGAGAGGCGGAATGTCAAAGGAATGTTTTAAGTATAACTGTTTCCGTGTTTTAGGGCTACTTTGAACTAGAACTTGCCTTCTGTTGCTGTTTTTTCTTCTCATTGAGCTATATCTATGTAGAGTGAGGAAATTCGCGTAATTATGGGGGGAAAGTGGTGGTTCATCCTTGACTTTCCCACGTTATCCATCTACAGTTTAGATGTAGAGTCTCTACACCGTTCTACTACATGTAAAGGGAGGGTGCTCTGGGAATTCACGAGAGATCTCTGTGTATGTAGCAGTAGTAGTGGGGAAGAAAATGGTTGTTCTTGTTTTTACTTTGTAGATTTTACTTGTATCATCCTGAAATGTTATATGGTATGCTATATGAGTAGATTATAAGAAGGTGTTCTAGCCAAGGCTTTTATACATGATGCAGGCCTCTCTCTCAATTTACACACTCCTGGGGAGGAAAGGTATCATTGCATGTGAGGGGTATCATATAGGCCTTGAATATCTCAACTTGTATAGGCTTTAAAAATATAAATATGCAGGGCAGGGAATATTGCTTTCATAGTATACACTGCATGGATGGGATTTAGTCAATTGTTCCAGTAGCAATGGGCTACGAATCGTGTATGTAAATATTTAAAGGGTTATATTTATAAATGTAATGGAAATCTCAGGTTACGTTTAGTATTAGTATATGTATATATGTATATATGTGTGTAGGTATATAGACTTAATCTGTGAAGGTATAGGTTAAAAAGAGCGTGAATCCAAGGGAGATTCAATGGTTTGGTTTCACTTGGTATTTCTGTGGTCTGGTCATAGTTTCAGGGTGGTAATGGGTCTTGCCAAACACCTGTGGCTCTCTTGGTAGTTCGTCTGACCGAAACCAGTGGGTACGCCTTGATCTCTATATTTCGATAAACACATTCATTTCTCCTTATGAAAAAAATCTTTCTTTCTCTCTCTCACTGAATATCTTGTTCCTCCACTACCACTTATGATTATTACCTCTTGCAGTTTACATGATTTTGCCTGGTACATGATTCTATAGCGTTAAGTGTGTATGTAGCTACTCAGGTCTTTACAATAAGTTGGAGTAGATATAAAAATATGGAATATATCCTTACTTGTGTGTAGTGTTTATCTCTGTATGTTTGTAGGAATTGAAATCATTCCATTATGAATAATTTAAATGCATTGTACTAGTTGTGAAAAGTTTAGCATTTTGTTCATTCTATGGATTGGGAGAGGATCTCCTCTCGTATATAATACAGAGTGATTATCATGGTGAAAACCTGCACGTGTGCAATTCTATTCCTCATTTTGTGCATGTAATACAACTGGTCTGATGAGAATTATCCTTATTTGAGCCTCTCGTCATTTTTCCCTTGTAAAGGTTTATTTTTCCGCTTTTGCTGCTAATACATAAAGGAAAAGGAGGAATAAGAAAGAGTCAGAAAAATAGAAAATAATATTGGTGAGAAAAAAATTAGTTTTTTAAACTCCTTTTTGAGAGAGCCAAGGGAATTGGCACGATTAACCCAAATTCAAGTTGCTTGGCTGTGTAGCCTATTTAAATGCATAGTAGTAGTAAGAGAATTTATTTATGGAAACAATTGGAGCTACATGACATTTCCTCGTTGGATTTTCCTAAATCCAGATAGATTGGTATGAGAGAGAAAATATATTCTAATGAGTGAATATAAATATTATGAGGAAGAAGAGTGTGTGACAGGAATATAATGGGAGGATTTTATGGAGAGAGGATAAGAGTCTATAGAATAAGTATAGTAGAGATAATGTATGTGTTTGTGTGTGTGTAAGTTATTCAGAGAGAAAAAAGTATTTCATGGAAATGCGTGATGTAAATCGTTTGCATTCATTACGCCATATCCCATCGTGGTTTACCTGTTACTTACCGGGTGGGCTCAACCATCCTAATCAGAATTACGCAGCTAAATGCTCAAGTCCAGACATTAGTCTATTTGCTTGTCATACAAAGTATGGCTTTATTTTAAAACACTTTTCACTCGCTTATTGATTATTTCCCATGTACTTCCCTCAACAATATTAATTGTTCAATTGTTCATCCCTACGCTATATATGAGTAGTCTCTATATGATGCAACTATACACAAGCAAACATACAGAATCACGTACACATAAAGAGAGAATTATACATGAGAATTATTTCCCATGATTTTTTTTCCATCACATATCTATCTACATAAGAGAGTCTACAATATGAAAACACTAGTGGAAATGATAGTTTTTAAAAAATCACTCTCTCTCGCCTGTCTTTTTCTACTCTATGTACATACGTACATAACATGCGTATATTTACTCCCTGGAAAAATAATGACTTGAGAAACAATAGACGGAGGAAACTGCTGGGGAGCAATATGAATATTGAATATCTCACAAGAGCCAAAAGCTTTTCACTAGGACTAATTGTGGGTGGGGTGCTCCTGACATGTACTAAATATTCAATGTAAATGAAGCCCAGCGCTCCGCAACTATTCCAGTACTAATCCAATTGCATACACTTCTCTCCCTTCCTTTATAAACAAATCATAGCAATGGCTATAGGAGGGATATAAGAAAATATTATCCCTAATCCTATGTTTTAATATTCAATAAATACTAATATTGAATAAGCTTTCATATAGTCTAGGATTTTTTCCTATCATCAAATCTTTAGTAAATAAATGAAAGAAATTGAATCCAAAATTTATGGTAATTTACAGCTTATTTTGTTATGATTAAAGTGCAGAGAGAGAGAGAGAAATCTGATATAGAACAGGCTCTTCTGAGTTTCTTGTTGTAGCGAATTGATTTTTAATACTCAAGAATTATATGACTACTCTTCTTCGCATGTGTTAGCTATTATCTTATGACAATGATAAACACAATAGATGATACGGATCACAAAGATTCCTGAAAGGATCGAGGGTGAAGAACCCCCTGGGAGAGTTCCGTGCTGAGACCCGTCTTCACAAAGTGCTAACTTAATTTCTTGGGTCGGCCTATTTGTACACAATAATATTTGTATCTACTATTCTCGATAGGTGCAGTGTGTAGAACTATAGAGATACACAACAATCTTGTCACGAAACAAAACTCGTACTACTCCCGTAAAATATGCTCAAGTTACATACATATTTCTATATATCATTTAGATTATAGCATGGAGGATCCAGCAAATGGAATGTATAAAATAGCTTAGGGTGTGTTTACAGATTAACGGGCCTATGTATAATTAAGAAGTCCTCTGCCCTATGCTACAGACACAAACAGTTTGTGTGTATGTGTATTTATACGGACGGACAAAAGGTGAAATAAAAATGTTTGGTTTTTATGAAATCATGTGTGGTTTGTTAGTTGGTTGGTGTCAGAAGAGCCGCTTTTCAATAATTTTACTTTCACACATGTTTAGTTATTCAAGTTGGTGTTAAGTAGTTGTTCACTCTCATCAACATATTATCTGATTCCGAGGGAGGACTTGACTCAATATATAGAAAAGAATGGAGAGAGTTGATGGGTCGGATGTCCAAATGTACGTGTACATAGAAAAGTATTGGACGTAAATATATAAGCGTCAAGATCTGCATTTTTCGGCTCTACGACGACGACGACTACCATTCCTAGAGTGAGAGAGTGTTTGAGAGAGAGAGAAGATGAGGAAGGTAGATAAGCGTAATATGATGAAGATGAAAATGGATTCATGAAATGGAAACCAGGCATTACTTGTTCCCTAATAGCAAGCGATAGAATCTAAATTGAGTAGAGTTGTGTAAATCATAATACTCGAGCTTAAGTCGCTTAAGGAAATCTCTTTATCTTCTTTTCCTTCATAAATCCTAAACAGTTCTACACGCACGCTCATACTATACCTGCGATGAAACATCTCAGCTCCTTGGAACATAAAAAAAGCTTATATTGTGGCTCCAAGCCTAGGAATAGAAAAAGACAATTTAAAATCTCTCGGCTTAGTTATAGATACTCAAGAGTGTTGAAAATTTTTCCCAATGGGAAATGATATAGAAATTTTTTGGAACTCTACTGAAATATGGTGGGACATAAAAATCCTTATTTATGATCCACCATATCCATCCAATTCATGTGTAAGAGGTATGTATATAATGGGAATTGGATTCTTTCCCTCAATATTTACTTGAACCTGAGGCGGTTTATTACCTTATTTTATATTTCTTAACTTAATGGAAAAGGGAAAGGAGTAAAAGCTATTACTCTCCTTTAATGTCATATAACATAGCAATTTCACTCATTTTTATTTTAAACCTCTTAACATAAAAAATCTCCCATTCAATTATTATTGATATTTGGGGATTTTTTTGTGTCTGAAAATAAAATTTAAGTAGACATGTATCGGGTGGAATTCACAAGTTTCTTAAGTGTACAAAGTTTCTTCCATGTAATTTATTTGTTTGCACTGGACCATAATATGAATGTTCTATTTATTTCCCTCTCTCCCATGTTTTCGAATGTACTGGGGGGAATATTATGGGTGGGAAATTAAATGAGAAAGAGTAACATTCTTCGGGTTATAAAATGATACTACAGAAGAAACTTTTCTGTAGTATCTAAAAAATCCATAATAATTTGTTAAAATCAATTGAGATTGAGAGCATATAAAAAGGCGAGGAAATTTTCCCAGAAAATCTTACCAATATGCTTTTTCTATGCGTGTCGATAATATTTTGCAAACATATGATTTACACATTTGAATTTATGTAAAAATAAATTGGAACTAAAAACAGATACACACTCCGAATTAATTTGATAATTAATAATTTTCCAATAATTTGGTTTCGGGATTCTCGATTTTTATGGAATAATAATAAATATAAATAAAATATAATAATAATTGATAACATGTCTAAATCCAATAATTTTTTTCTAATTTCTCGAAGTCAACCTAATGGGTAGCCTCTTTGAGGAAACTGCAGTAATAAAGTTTTCAAATTTTACATAACACATCCTCTTTTTGCTTTGAGCAAATTCGTATAATACGGAGACCCTCCATACATGGAAGGGACTTGTAAGGGAAGAAACCACGTTCCCACGTTCACCAGGAATAAAAATAATGCCAGTTTTTACATTTTTCGATTTTTCCGACTTGTGACCCATTTCTTTTAATTTCTCTTCATCAGACTACTGCCCAATTGTCGTGTACACCAATTAATTCTGATCCTGTATTGAATTATTTATCCTTAATTTCCGTGTTTGTTTGTCAAATTTCAATTGAACTTTTTACTCCAAAACTTTAATCCTCTTGGATACAAGATTTTTCAAATGGTCACTACCTGGATACGATTTTAAACCTTTCTTATCGCCATATGTTTCTCTCACGAAAATGATTGGCTAAAATATCAAGGATGTATTGGAATCCATTTTCTATGGTTTATTTCATTTTTTATCAAGGATTTAATTTTTGTCCATTTTAAATCAATAATGTGTGTACATACTTAGGAGGCTAATATACAATCATTAACGTGTAATATAATAAAAGCTATATAAACAACCCTAATTTCTCCCCATGTACGAAGTATCTGTTGGCAGCATGAAAAACCAATTGTAAGAAAAATGTACCAAATTATAAAGGAGCTCATACTGAATAGGATGTACATCAATAAACGTATTGAATGATGATCGAGAGCGAAGTAGGGTGAGCTAATATTAAATGAGTGGCGGGTATGCCACCCGCAGAGTGGTGACGAAGCATATTTTATTCATACTTAAAAGTTTACCTAGAATACCAATAGTTTTTTTATCTCTATCTCTCTCTCCCAATGATCCACCACTGAAAATAGAGAGATTACATATAGGAAACTTTTTTTTCTCCTTTGATTTTTATATAACAAAAATGCGTGTGTATGTGTGTACAAGATAAGATATAAACTTTAAAGACAAAGGAAAGATAAAAGGCTTAAATGCAATGAGAGAGAAAAATAAACGAAAATGTTTTGTGTTTCAATTTTAAAGGATAATGGCCATGTTGTAGTATAGTGTATTGGTAGAGAGAGTAAGAGACATTCTCTATACCACTACATACTAGGACTTGGACATGCATGAATAACCCATTTTTGACAACTCTCAAGTCCAACTCTAATTCCTCAAGAATAAACACCAAAAGGATGTAAAGAATACTTTATTTGAAGCATCCCCATAGCTTAAAGCTTCTAATTCCCAACCTCTTCTCCACTTCTTTTTCATCCTCCAATGAGTCTTTTTAATGCAAAATCTCTTCCGCATCAACAACTCACAATCATTCAACATCTTCCAGACTGGACAGTTTAAACAACAACCCTCACAAAACATTCTCATCTTCTCTCCGTATTATATGATGCCTCCTTATTAAAATCCTCGGATTTAAAAAGCTTCCAAAATATTCAACACACTATTAATTTACAAAATCTCTTTAAATTATTTTAAAAATAAAAAATTATTTTACTATTTTAATATATTTTATGGGAACTATAATAATATTTTATCACATTTCTCTCTCGCTCTCTGCAAAATTAATGGCACAATAATAACAATGCAATATTTTGTTCACAGGTTGTCGGGAGACGTCGTTTTTGTATGCAATGACCAGTGCTTCGGTGACACATGCTGTTGTACGAGCATGTAGTGAAGGGGCCATTGAGTCCTGTACCTGTGACTATAGACTTCATAATAAATACAGCCGATCCATGTCTTCTGACCAGAATTGGAAGTGGGGCTCGTGTTCGGATAACATTGAGTTCGGTTATAAATTTTCCAGAGACTTTGTCGATGCTGGAGAAAAACCTCGGGATATGCGAGGGACCATGAATCTTCATAATAATGAAGCCGGCCGAATGGTGAGTTCCCTTTATTCTTACTTACCTGAACATACGCCTTTACCTATCTATATCATTCTACCGTATCAAACTATACACAGAAGAGAAAAATCCTAGAAAAAATCTCCATGTAATATTTATGAAGTAGTTTCAGTAGTCAACCTGTAGGAGTGTCACATCCATTTTAGCCATAGCATTTAAATGGTAATAGGAAGAGAAAAAAATTCTCATTCCTTTATTTTGCAATGGATTTTTCCTTCCTATAATTATTTAGAGAGGTGCCAAAGATATTTAACTATTTCAATAAGTTCCATAGTAAATTTCCTGTAGAAAACGCCTATCTTCTCAATGTCTCTCTCTCTCCCTTGTTTAAAGCTTTAAATGGCTCAGAGTCTCACATATAGGGATGGACATTTTGTCTGTCTCTTTTTTTAAAGCTGAATATAAAGAAACTGTTTGTCGCAGTTGTCAGCAGTTCATTCTAACTCCATTACCATTACAGGCTCTATTTTTCTTTTTCGAGGAGATCCACCCTCTAATCCAACAGCACTTTACTTGAAACCATGGCTTGTATCTCCACATATGTATAATAATTATGTATCCTTTTAAATGCATATATAAGAGCGTATATTCCTTTTTTACTTTATGCTAAACTTTATGTTATGTATTATAACTATATACATGGCGTAAACGTTTCTTGACATTTTCTCAAAAGCATAAACTCTCAAGAGTCAACTTTGTCAATAAATGTTGTTAATACCAAGGAAGACATTCATTCTTTACTTTGTCTCTCTCTCTCTCAGTGTCCACACTCATACTTAGCTCTCTATGCACTTAAAAAAAGTATATGGAGATTTGAACTTTGTTCATAGTTCTTATAGAGTTCCTCTTCTCCTTCTTCTTGTCACTCAATAAAATACAACGAGCAAGGAGAGAGCATTGAGTATAATATGGTGAAATCTCTCTCTTTGTCTCTCTCTCTGTGAAAGTAAATATATGTGTAGAAGGAAAAGATTTCTTCTATATATGATGGACGGACAAGGAAGAAATGTACGTTGGAGACATATGTTCCTAGAGATATATCCTGTTTAAAGCAGCTGTGTTCCATCTTTTCCTCTCCTCTGGTTAGTTTATTACTTTACTTACCTATGAATTACATGAGGGGACGTGTGTGCTTTCAAGTATAGAGTTTCACAAAACCTCTTAAAAAATTTCCTTACCAGACTAATTTCTGAAATTTCATCAGCTTGAAAAAACCTATACGGAGGACAGTATGGGAAAGAGAGAGATAGAGGAAGAAGAGGGAGATGAATGGGAAAAACTCATATCCATGTTTTGCTTTGTTTTTTTCTTTCTTTTACTTTCTGGAATATTTTACTTACCATGCGTGTGTCTCTCTACAGGTTAAAAGTAATGTAAAATATCCTTGTTAGTATGAGAGCAATCCTTCCTTTTTGGAACAAAGTTCAAGTTTTGGGTAGCATTTAAGCCCTTGGATTCGTTTTTAAATCTGCTGTGTAATTTTTTTTGAACGAACGTGGAATATGAGAGAGAATTTTTATTCATGCTTTCTTTTCATTCATGTACAGTATCTTCCGCTCTGTTTTAATAAAAGGGTTTTTTATTTTCTTACACGTGGGTGTATCAAGTTGTAGTGGTAGGGATGGAATTATAAATAGTATATTTATACTAGAAATTATTATGAGAATTGAGTAATTTTTTGTGTTGTAAAAATAATTAATTTGTAGGAATATTTTTTTACTCTGTTTATTGTTGAAGTGATGAAAATTAAAATTGGTAGAAATTGTTTATCTGATAGGATAGGTTTTTAGGGGGAGGGGGAAGGAGATAAATGAACATGTGGTCTGATGTGAATTTATTTTGTATCTCATATTTCTAGCACGTGCAGTCATTGATGCGCCGCCAATGTAAATGTCATGGGATGTCTGGCTCGTGCACGATGAAAACTTGTTGGATGCGACTGCCGAATCTTCGCGAGGTAGGGAATTCAATAAAGGATCGCTTTGACGGTGCGTCCCGTGTTCTCATCAGTAATGCGGGTAGTTTACGAGATTTTGGTCGAAGAACTCGCTACAAGTTCCAGCTCAAGCCCTACAATCCAGATCATAAGCCACCATCTAAGAAGGACTTGGTCTTTTTTGAGGACTCGCCCAACTTCTGCGACAAAGATACACGCTACGGTGTGAGTGGGACAGTGGGTCGAGCTTGTAATGTGACCTCAATGGGTGTTGACGGCTGTGACCTTATGTGTTGCGGGAGGGGGTACACGGTCTCCGTGAAAACTGTGGTGGAACGTTGTAAATGTACTTTTAAGTGGTGTTGTCAAGTGGAATGTAAAAACTGTACCGTCACAAGAACTTACTACACGTGCAAATAGTAACAACAACGTATGTCGTACATACATATTTATATACAATCCCTTCTATTTATTGTATCTCAAAAGACTTGGAACTCTCGCAAAGGACCCAAAAACAAGAGGAAAAAAGTGCTTCTAAAAACTCTAAAAGTGTTTTATAAACAGTTCCCCTTAATTTTTTACACACACACACATATACATACGCACATACAAAAGACGCTACAACCGATCCTTACCTTAGGCTAACATGTAAATAGAAATATAACTACGTGGAAAATACCAGAAAAATCTCGTCCTTCCTCGTATAACGAAGAGACCAAAATGTTTCCTCTCAAATGATGTAATAAAATATGAATCAAATTATACAATGCAATATACCGCATGAAAAAAAACTTCTACAAAACTTATCCATTACCGTCGCCAGTTTTAATGCAAATTCTGTGGACCGACCAAATTTCCGAGAATTTCCATCCAGTTTTGAAAAACCAGGGTCATGCCATCCAATTTGACCCCTATCCCTACCGAACTATACATAAACATAATATATAGTGCCTTGTTGAGAAAAAATGAGAAAAATCAACCCACCAAATATGCTTAAAAATAGGATATTTTTTTGAAAAAATATCCTAAAATTTCCACGCCCTACACAAAATTTTATCAATTTTTACATGGGTAAATTTATATGAAATATACAGAGTCTTAAGGACACAAAACCTCAAAGGAAGGAAAAAATTCATAGACTAAATCAAGTGTGTATGGTATAGAAATTGTGAGTTTCTTTTCGTAATTTTCAATGGCAATTACTATTAATTATAATTAACGAGGATTCAAAAGCTAAGAATTTTAGGGGATGATTATCAAGACTTTTATTTATTTTGTATTTGACTATATGTAAGAAAATATCGGCTTATATTGTTTTTTTGCGGAGTGAGTGTATTATTATAATTTGAGCGGTTGTGTCCTTCCAAACAAATGGTGATTATTTTTGTTGCTAGATAATAGTTGAATTTTTTTTCTCACCCTATATATAGCCTAGTTTAAACCTATGCTTCCCGTTTATATCCTTTAAAGGACAGTTATTTAGACTAAAAATAATTTGAGGAGTGAGAACTTTGGAATTATTCACCTTCTTTTCTTAGTCTTAACTCCTTCAACTTTCCCTCTCCAAATGACGGTTGTTAGAATTTTTGTTTGTTTGTTAGAATCAAATTTCCAATTCGCAGGAATATTTTTTAGTCTGAAAGTGTGCAATCCGTTTGGAACCTTTTTACTTGTTTTCGTTTTTGCAAAACAGTAATAATTTTAGTATCTTTTTCCTTTTTGTTTTTTACATCCGTGCCCTAATTTATTTTTTGGTGTCTGTAAATATAGAAAATAAGTTAGAAAAATTTGCATTTGATACAGTGTAATTTATTAAATGATGCGAAAGAGAAGGTTTAGGACCGGCTCGTACATAATTTCTTTCATTTTTTGGTCAGGTTAGTCCCACTGTGCTATTATAATATAGGTACAAAAGGGGGGTTGAACGACGAGGAATTTTATAGGATTGTTTTTAAAAAAATAATTATTATTTTGCTATCGTGAGAGGGCCGTTGCATTTCAGTTACTTATTAGCAATCATGTACATAACCCATAGTCATTTAAATATGTAGGGTTTTTAGTGCAAAATGAAAAAATGATTAATACTTTTATATTATTTATGACAAAAAGCTCGAAGAAGAATTTCCATGATAAAATAGACAATGATAATTCCCTGTATGTATTCCTATGGGTCTTTTATCACGGGATCTATAGGGATGTGTGTGTGTGTGTGCTTTGGTAGGTATAGGGAATTCGTAGGTTTAGTACGAGTGAGCAACGACCCTTATTATAAACATTGAGAATGACTTGTAAATAATCATGTAAAATAACGTATATTGACATATGTATGAATTTTTCTATTGCATGTACATATCAACTCCGTATATAGCCCTTGTTTACAAATATCAGCTCTTGTGGGTTTTTAATTACTGTTTTTTTGTCCTGTTTATTTGTTTGTTGAGTAATCATAATAAATATGTAATTTTAGGTTAATATCAACCATATATAGAAATTATATTAAGATTGTTATAATGAGCTGAGATTCCATTAAGTTTCCATATCTATATTTGCTTGAATTTCTGCGAAATGGAGATGACCATTTTTCTATTATAAACATTACACACATCCATTTAGTTATAATGTATAGCTAAGTGTCAAGTTCCTGTTGTAATATATAAATATATTTGTACTAATAAAATAGCGTAATAATAATATATTCTGTGTATCCGGAGGATTCCCAAACCATTATATATCCTTTATCTACATGTTTTTATTTTAAGTTTATTAAATGTCATGGAGCAGAGAGATTTATATAGGAGAGGACAGGGAAAGCTCACTTTTTTTTCAAGTGACTAACTTCTTGTTAGTTGTAGTAGTATTACCTTACATATATTATATATGAGTAACTCTGACACGTCCGAACGCAATTTTGAAGAGATTTTCTCTCTTGGAATGTGTGTAAAACCAAACCATTGTGATTCTTGTTTACAAATAATAATGATAATAATAACAATAAAATAATAAAACATCAGATTTTTTACAATACGTTTTACCTCCATTTATTTGCATACCAAAAAGGTGGGATTTTTAAGGACATTTTTCCTTCCATTTATTTACATCCACAGAAGATTGGATTTTTGAAGAAATTCTTTTGTTCCATTTATTTACATGCAAAAAAAGCTATGGAATTTTTAGGAGAATTCTTTCACTCCATGTATTTACATACAGCATTTGCACTACAATGTGCATAAATATGTTTTCGTCTAAAAAATATAATTTATTTTATATTACAACTTCCGTGTGAAAAATTCGGTGGAAAAGATTAGATTTTAGGAAGAAGAGAGAAAAAGATGTGTGGATTAATAAGGAAAGCAAAAAGTGAATAAGGAAAAGATGCTTTCTGAGTATATATGCATGTGAAAAAACAGAGTTATTTTGTTGTTGGTGATTATATAGTGGAGTGGTGGCTGGTGCAAAAAGGCGGTGAGTAGTAAATAGTAATAATATCTTGTACTTTTGTGTAATGATATTTTCCGAGGCTACAGGATGATTACTTGAGGTGTATGCCAGGCTCACATATGCTCAGCAGGGGATGGTAATTAAAGGAGACGGACACACTAAACCAAATTATGACTTTTAAATGTCTATTTCAAGTCTCTATTATGAGATGTAATGAGTTGAAGTTACAACGGAACGGTCCTCTCCAAAATGTACACATGCACCGTACGATGGAAATACAATTGAGGGTTTTTTTCTCTACATGTAAATTACTTGGGAAGTATACGAGGATTTGTACGTGTACATTTGTACGTACAAGTGCATAGGGATTTTTTTCTTCCACGCTTAAATATCTACTACGGGATTTTTGCAAGCTCATCAATGCTCTTGGCTTATCCTCCTCGAGTTCTGCATTATACAAAAGACTGGTGTTGGTGGAGCATTTTACGAGGACTTTAAAGAGGAGATTTTTCGCACATTTCCCATAACTTAACCATCCCGCCAAAGTAATCACGTTAAATGAGCCTTCTTTTCAGAGTTTACCTGCACTCTCATTTTGTGTGTATACAAAGCTCTATAGATACAGTATCTAAGCTGCTAGAGGAGGAAAAACGTTCCTCTCTCCCTCACAAGTTAAATAACATTAGAAATAACACTAAAACCTCCGTTTTATTACATTATTAGTTTTCCTCCCCGCCTCCCTTCTTCCTCATCACGAAAAATGGCATACAGCAAATCCATACTTACATACATTCCATAGCGTGTCGTTCAAAAGCAACGTATACGTTCCTATGTAAAATTAATAGTGCATTTGCTAATTGTAAGTTCTATTCTGCCTTTATATACATAAAGGCAAATATTTCGTGTAGAGCGTTAATTTACATGTACCGAGAGATTTTTACTGGTAATTAGTGAATTATTATTAGGCTGAGGTAATTTGGGGACGGTTGTAATAAAGTTATTATGATGTCTATTTGGACTAGCACAAACGCTCCTTTATGACATTCACGCCTTTTTCTCCCTTTTGTCATGTGTAATGAGATCCGTTCATTGTTCCCCATTTCCTATGTAATTTCCCAGAACAACGTGGCAGGTATTTTGTGAGAATTTAATTTTTATTATTATTGTGCTGTAATTTTTTTTACAAATAATCATCCTATTCGAATAATATATATAGGGAGAAAAAAGAGCAGCAATCCCTAATCCTAAGAACAAATCTGCAGTAGCAAGGCACGCAGCAATAAATAGAAGACACGATATAGCTTGGAACGAAGCTAAGCCTATATTGAAAGAGTCCAATCATTTTCTTCGAAGGATAAAAGAAGGATTGATTATCCAACAAACAGAAGAAAGCCTAATGAACGTAAACCAAGGTTTTATTCTGAACACGGGATGGAATTCTTTAATTCCGAAAATTATAATTTAAATTAATTTAGCACTTTTTTGAAAAAGTTGATTTTTGTTATTTTAATGCTTCTTTCTTTAACAAAAGCTCACTTGCTATTTAGAGCCTGAAGATGTCGGTCTGTTAGACGACGAAAGCTTGCCCGAATAAAAGCATAGTCATATTTCCACGTAAACCATTTAAAAACATGGATTCAAATACAGCAATCCCTAGTTTTTTTATATGTGCAGAATTTTAAAGAAGGATGACTAATAAATATGACAGAAGTGTAAGTTCTTGACTGATCGCTCTTGTTCAAATAGAACTATAAAGAAGGGGGGTTGGGGTGTACAGGGGAGAATATGTTTATAAAAGATGAAGAGGAAGAGAATAGAGAAGAAAAAAATGAGTCAATGCCAAAGAACAAGGGAGAGGAACAAATGTGCCTTCACAATTGTGTGGTTGCGGGTCCGTGCTCTGATCAGTCAAGTAATGGAGATTATAAAACCAACCACCACCATATTCGTTAGTCATCCATGCTATGGCTATGGTGTATGTAGAGGATTGAATGAAGAAAAGGAAGGAATTAATAGGATGACGGATTAGGGAGAATAAAGTAACCTGTGTAAAAGTGGTTGGTCATCCTCCTGATGATAATAAGATAATGATTGTATTAGTATTAGTAGTGCTTAGTGTGTATAAGTAGAAAGGGAGAAAAACTTGTTGGCCATCTTCTACTCAAATCTGCTCCTTCCTTCGTCATCTTTCTTCCTTCTCGATATTTCTCTCTCTCTTTAGTTTCTAATGTGTTTTTTCTTCAACGTATAACCTTCCCTATTGGATATACATAAGGTATACAGGTAAAGGTATCTGTAATGTAAGGAGAGAGGTGAGTTGATAAATCAAGTCATGAGTTTTACAAAAATGATATCAAAAATTATGGGTTCGTAAATAGCCAGCAAAATAAATGTTTACATGACTATATAACCTTTGGAGATTCTGCCACAGTGCAATGAGAACAAGTTCTCGCATTGTCAGTGGTGTATGTAGAAATGAATGCTTCTCTAGCTATATGTGTAGGCAATAATAGGGGAGGTATTTTTGTATTGCTGATACAATGCAATGACTGGACCAAAGAAGCTGCTACTTTCTATTAGGAAAGTGTTTCTATGAAAAGTCTATACATGTATGCGGAGGTTGAGTAAATGGGAGGAAGTAGAGTCTAGAGGAGATTTGATAGTATGTATGTGAATGTAATTGGATAGAGTAGGGAAGAAATAGATAGATAGATAGGTAGAGAGAGGGAGGTGGAAGGAGCAGGGTAATATGTTGAGGTTGTCTTATTTAAGGAGAACCTCAACGTATACAATACAAGCGACAGTGTAGATAAATGAAGACGGAGCAAGAGTTTCGATGTAAATGGGATAAGGTAAAGTTGACCTCCTGTGGTCAATAAGAGGAGTCCATAATAACTCATCATCTCAGCATGAAGCACTGCTCTCACTACAACACGAACTTCCCCTGTGATGCCCTCCGTCAGACCTCCCATTCTGCTTGCACCGTCCCGGCAATTTACTACTATTTCTATCTCAACTTCAGATCACTCCACTTTTACTCATTTGTGAACATGTCAGATATCCTTAAAATATTATTACCTGTCTTGAGCTATTAGCTTAGCTTGACTATGTAGGTTTTTGCAATATTCGTATTATTAGCTCTCTTCAATAAATATTCGTAGTTTTTGTGAATTTAGCGTGTCTAACTCTGCTCAAGTGGAGAGTAAGGTTTGAGATGTAGATGCCACTGGAGTATATTTCTCTTCATGGAGGTAGCAATATTTATTTGGTGAACGTGTAGAAAAATGTGAATGGAACATTATCTTCTGACGCATCTTTCTCTCTCTCTGGTTGGACTGCATTGTAAAATTCCCTTAGGTTTAGGATAAGGGACTGTATTTTTAATACCTTGGTTCCTTGGTTGTGGAAGTTTAAAATGTTAGTGTAATTTATTAGGGCATGTTTAAATATAATTACGGGAGAGAGATCTCTTCTTGCAATTGACTTGGTCCGCAGTCTACATTTCTCTACTTGCTCATCCTACTTGTCTTCATTAGGGGAAGGCAGGCGGGACTTTGTGCTTGGGACACACATACAGTTCCACGCTTTTAAGCACTACAAATCTCTCGTATCTTTTTTACCTACATATGACTCAATAAAAATTGTAAAAATAAATTGCATCCATAATAATTATACCTTTTAAATCACAAACCAATAGAAATGCACTCATGGAAGTACCAGGCTGAATATATACATCTATGTATAAAATTTACTGTTCCTGCTCCTCACGTCTTTCACATAAACGGCAAGAGAGATACATGGTGCGGCGTCTATTCAAAATTATGTGAGTGTGATACACTGTTACATTGCGTGCCGTTTCTCCATGATTTGCTTCCAAAACATTTCGGCTGAGTTATCATTGAGCTATCTATTGTTACGATATTTTCCCGCCATTCATAAGGGCTTCCAGTTTGTGCTCAATGAAATCTATTTGGTAAGAGCAACCAAATCCTTTGCATTTGCTGGATCCCCAGCCATAAAGGGTTTGAAGGTAATGTAATGGCTGACAGGTTGGCGAAAGCAGCATATCTGTCTGATTGTAGTTCCACAGCAGCTATTCGAATTGTTACCTCAGCGGTTAACTCGATTGTCTTGGCTCATGCCAGGGTAATGCAAATTGAGAGATGTAGCCATCTTAGAACTTGTAGCCACGCGCGGGGTTTAATTAGAACCTCATGTTATGGAAATAAAGAATCTTCAATTAGGTTCTCCCGTAATCACATCAAACTCATGGCTGAACTATGTACGGGTCATGGGCGTTTTGCTATGCACATGCATAGAATGAAAATTGCACCCTGTCTTTGTTCCTACTGTAGTGAGGCCGACTTTACAACAATAATTGATGACGTGGTTGACGAAGTGACAGCAATTTAGGTGCAATCCAAAGAAACACTCCCCGGTCCTAAGCATCCTGCTAAAAAGTATTATGAAGCTAGGAAACGACACCAAACCTTTGAATCAACGGATAATAGTAATTTTCAGAGTTCAACAAATCCTGAACGAAAATCAAAGAATGAAAGGAAGAGACGAAGAGATAAATACAACTTTGAGCTCATGAAACATTTATTCTATTATTCTCACAAAAAGGCAGTGAGAATGCTATTGCATGCAAATTTTGGATCCGACAGCTGTACAATTGCATCAGATGTTCTGCTGGCCATTTACTCAATGAGGTGGGGTACACCAAATGAGCATACATTATCAGACTCAGTGTTGGCAAAAACCCGGGGTTTTTGACAAAAACCCAAAAACCCTGGGTTTTGGGGTTTTTGGGTAATTGGGCAATTGGGTAATTGATATGTACATCTCCGTGTCAATGATACACAACATCAATTCAGCGGTTATTCGTGAATAAATTACTTTTTCTTATACTATAGTTTTAAATGACTTCAAATCAACTTATTTAAATAATATGAAATATATTTAATAATAATATAATGTATTAATACGAAATAACTGTTATTTTCAACTTTCCTTGCATTATATATTGAGCAATTATATTGAGCAAAAACCCAAAATATTTGATACCCAAAAACCGCACAAAAACCCAAAAACCCAGGGTTTTTGGGTTTTTGCCTCTGCTAACACTGATCAGACTATGGTCCAAAAATTCTAAAATAGATCAAGAACAACTTGGTAAGGACTATAACAGTAACATCAGCGAGGAAGAGGTGGAAAATTCAGTCCGAGGAATTAATATGAATACGTCTGCTGGATTAGATGGTGTCGCTATTCGGAGCATTAAAAAATACGATGCTTTAAAACAATCGCACTTATAGGCACTGTCATGCAATTATGGAATTTGGTACCAACGAATTTCAGGAAAGCTAGAACCATTCTAATCCACAAGAAAGGTCCGAAAGATGATCCTAGTAATTGGAGACCCATATCTATATGTTCCGTATTACGTAGAATAATTGAAAGAGTGATGGATAAAAGATTGAACGAGTATGTCATACTTAATGAGAATCAAGTGGGGTTCAATTGCAGTCCGGGGACTTAGCCATCCTCAAAGCATGTCTACTGAAGGCTAAAAAGGAGAAATTAGACTCGTATTATCTTGTTGGATGTTCAAACAGCCTTCGAAGAATCGGGCCACAAGCACTTGGAACTTAAACTAGATCACAGTTTTATGCCAACTTTATTGCGTAATTTAACGAACACTTTGCTGACAGGAAATGTCACTCAAATCCAAACGATCAATGGAACATCCCAGCCTATTGAAATTAGAATGGGAGTGTTCCAGGGATTGCCGTTGTCTCCTAAATTGTTTAACATTTCCACCAATAATGCTCTTGACGCCGTAAATGAGCAAGAAGTAAGCTCAAGATATGGATTTAAGTTACATGAAGATGTGACAAATGTAGCTGGAAGAGGGTTTGCTGATGACATTGGCTTAATTGATAATTCGGTGGATAGTGCCACTCAATTGACAAAAATAGCATGGCATGAGTTGGAGAAAGTTGTGTATCAGCTAAACTTCGGGAAATGCATTGCTATTAATATTAAGAAGGGCAAATTAGTTTCAGAAGGTACTATAATATGGATGGTCACATTATAAGATCAGTTGAACGACGGGAAGTTATCAAGTATCTTGGTATGACCTTTGAAGACGAAATTGTGTTTCAGCCCGAGCTAATAATAGCTAAATTTAGCAAACACTTGCGAAATCTTATAAGTACACCGAAGTTGTTTCCTCATCAAAAGCTTTCAATTATTAGTCAATACTGATGGCCTTGTTGTTTATTCTCTACAAAATGCCCCTCTTACGAAAATTACACAATCATTTTTGGAAGATCTACAAAATGATAAGATCTACGGTAAAATCCATCATTGGTTTACCTCATGACACTCCTAACTCGATGTTGTACGTCTAAAAAAAGTTAGATGTCTTCAAATTATAAAACCCTCGTGGGAAACCTTTATTCAGCATTATAATATCTGCCTGGCCTTGCCAAATGGTAACGTTAAATTCATCCCTTACTGTAAAGATTTACAAGCAGAAATGCAAGAGTGCATTGATGCACTAAGAATAGACCAGGTTGAACTACAAGCTGAAATAAAGAAACGAAAGAAAACAAAACCAGGCAAATTAATGCGAGAGCAGTTACGTGGTAAAGAATATGAAGCGCGGTGAACAAAGTCGGACAAGTAACAAAATAATTATGGATAAGGAGGGATTTACCAATGGGGGGTTCCGAATGGGTAACATCCCTGGTAGAAGTCAAGATAATCCTCAGTGCAGACGATGTACTGAGAGCAGGGAAACCCTTTCACATGTCCCCGCTCCTGTCAGGCGGGTAACCTACTAAGGAATTCACGCCACCATGAAATAAGAAGTGTCATTGCTAAATATCTAAAGGAAGAGGGATGGAAAGTACATGAGGAAATCCATTGTGTAGCCACAGGAGGGTCTAACCGTAGAGTAGATATTTTGGTGTTACAAAGAAAGTAATAATTGATCCGATTGATGTAATTGATCCGACTGTGAGGATGGAACCATCAAAACAACAAGGTGCTGATGTCAGTAGAGAAAAACAGTGTATATGAACCTTGTGTGACTTATTTTCAACAAAATTATAACATTCGAGATATTCAAGTAATAGGCTTATTAGTAGGGGCTAGAGGTACAATTACACCATTTTTTGAAGCATTCAGAAAGGATTTTAGACTCACAACAAGCTGTAATACAACCCTTAAATTATATACTGTGTCTTGTTCCAAGCATCATTGTGATGCCATTAGTGATACATTATTTACGTTCTCTCTCTGCGCTCTAAATCATATCATTTACATGGTCAGCACAGGGTCGTCGCATCATTTAATAGTTTGCGCGCCTTCTTATATGTTATATTGTTATGATGTAGATAAATGCTATATAATTAACTAACTGCTATTGTAAAAAAACAATTCCAGTATTGTGCCATAAAAATCATAGCATAAACTAGAATTCCACAGATGACCAAATTCTTATCACTTTGGCCTCTTAATGGCACTCACTGATAATTATTGTAAATTTTAATACTATAATAATCGTTTTAGTCCCGAAATTGACTACCACAAAAAATTCATTCATAATTCTGAATTGTTTTCAAACTCAAAACTAGTTTCCAAACGAATTTATTTTGGTTCTTTCGCCCGTACATCGGAAACACTTACGTCGTCCTGGTAAGATGCTAACTCTTATCTTAAGGTGTTAGATACCAGAAATACTAGCACCCTCTTTATTGATTACAAGATTAAATTGGTAGACAATGTTGCTCCCTAGTTTCGTACAAGCTGAAAAACAATAGGGAGACCTAATGTATGGATTTTTATTGACCTGGTTAACCATTTAAACTGTATTTTACCGGAAAAACCATACGGGATAACAAAGCGGTTCAATTGTAATGGTTATGCTATGTATATTCCAACTTTTATTCAATAAGATTTTTAAATTTCTGATGTCTTGTTTCAATGATTTGTTAGTACTGTGCTCTAGGCACACTTGGTGACCAGTATAAACTTGTTTTCAACCGCCAATTTCAGGTTTTTTCCAGTGGACACGTTTTTACGCTATTTAATCCAAAACTGAGGCATGTCTCAATACTTTTTAGACGTTCATAAATATCAGCATAAACGTGTTTAATGAACCGCTCGACAGCTGCGATGATTTATAAAAATCATGTTTATACAAATGAAATTATAAAAAATGATTTCTAACGTTGCTTTGATGGTCATAGCATTGTATAAATACATGAAGATGCAAACTTCCTCCAAACAGGAAAATGGTATCATACGACTCAACTTCATTGTTCACAAAAGTTCCGATGGAAGAAGCAAGGGAATAAGTAAAGAAAAAATTAACTGAAGACAATACATGGGCTGAAAAAACTAAAACTAAGCTATCAGTTAGAGATATTTGTGAGCTCCTTGAAGTTTGTACCAAAAGAACATGCCCATAGAACAGAAGTCCTATGGGCAGTCCCGTTTCAGGAACCGTAGCGGACATATATTTGCAAGGTGTAGAAAATGTTATCCTGGCAAGGAATGCAACAATTCACTTCTGGGTGCGTTACATGGATGACATATTTGCTATAGTGGGTATACAGTAAAAACTCTCTAAGACGGCCTACGCTTAAGACGGTTTTACTTTACTACGGACGAATTGGAAAGTCCCGGCAAAACTCCATATACTTAACATTAAGGAGACCCCCTTTAAACCGGTTTAAGAAGGTTTTTCGATAAGACAGTCTACTTTTGCGGTCCGTATAGCACTCATGCCTTTGTATTTGCAGGTGCATAAGACGGTCATACTTTCTAAGTTCAACTAAGTTTTCACTCAAAATATTTTGTTTCAAGAATAAAATTCTCAAGAACATGTATTTTAACTTTTATCCACAACCACAGAATTCAATTCAACTATGATTTTTTAAAAATGTTACTAGTATTAAGTTGTGCGTATAAAAACAATAACATTGGAATTGATTAAATATTTGAGGAGAAAAAATATTTTGGTTTTGATTTTTTTACGCGGACTGATTTGAACCAATAACTATTGAAGCCGAGATATAG
>JAQFXU010001366.1:0-29994 GCA_034693705.1 Spatulosminthurus flaviceps | reverse complement strand
GCTTTCTTCTGTGCATTAACAACTTCTGCTTGATTAATTCCATCCTCCATTCTAACTGTAGGGTCCAGAATGTAACCATTTCTTATATTTATATTACAAGAAGAATATTAGTATATTAGAGGAAGAGACCCAACGGTTGACCTAGGTCACTATATAATATTCTCAGAAATCTCACCATACCCCCAAAAAATGTCTTACGTAAATACATACAATCACTTGAAGTCTCCCTTACCCTGAGTTATGTAAGTACCTAAACGTTTAAAATACTCAAACTTGTCAATGAGCACATATAACGTACGTACTACGCGCACGTAATACACACGGGGGAAACCGGCAAGATAAGATAAAAACATACTACAGGTTGGCCGGCTTTACTCGGCTTACGTTCTTTTGTCATTGACTCCCATCCGCTGCCATCTCACGCCCTTAGCCCGCAAACGCTTGACACATTAAGCCTGTAATAGTACAGTGCAGCTGCACGATCGTCAGTGTATCGTCGGAGTTCTGAGCTATAACTTAACTTGCTTCAAAATGGTAAGTAATTTTGAAAAACTGAGTCTTATTTTTAATTTAAACTAAACCCAAGTTAGATTTCTAAAAATTTTGAGTTCAAATTTCAAATTTAACGGTCAAATAGTTTCCAATTCTTCTTTTGTAATTGTGAGTTGAATGTGAACATGCGGCTGGGAACTGGCATTAGTGTTCCATGTTGCCTCTGATTTCTATAGGTGTATACGTATATATTTGTGATACATTTGTGTGAGATAGAAGTGATGGGGTCATGATTATTGTAGAAAGTTTGTCTGATTTCTGTAGTAGCTAACTATAAAGTCTGGGTGTATTGCAAAAGGAGAGAAACTTTCAAATAAATTAATAGCAACTGTTGATTGAATGATGCAATAATAATTATTAGTATTATTAAATCTATGTATGTATTTTTTTTCTTTGGTGATGATACAGATTGAAAACCCAGTTGAAATTGAGGCTAAAAATGATGGGAAGGAAGTTGCAGCAGAAATTACGGAAGAACAAAAGCATCATTTGCATAAAATGTGGAAGTTCTGGTACTTTGAAAATAATAAGGAGAGGAATTGGGAAGATAATCTAAGGGTTGTGAGTCCTTTTAATACAGTGGAAGACTTTTGGTCTATTTATAATCACATCAAGAGTGCCAGTGAAATTCGCAATGGCTGTTCATATTTCGTATTCAAAGACGGACTCAAACCCATGTGGGAAGATGAAGGCAATAGACGGGGTGGTCGATGGCTAATAAATTTTGACAGAAAGCAACGTCAGCAGCTGGATGAAAAATGGCTGGAAGTGGTCAGTTCATTTTGGGGTTCTTTTCCCCGTATATGTAATGTGTTTATTTAAATGAGGTTGATGAGAATTTGTAGAGGAGGAAAAAGTTTGAATTTTTTTCAATGAGGACTTTTTTTGGGTGTAAATGAATTTTGTTTTTCGTAGGTTATGGAAATTAGGGTTTAGAAGTGACAATACAAGATAGAGATTTATAAGATACGAGATTTTTATTAGGGTGTTAAATATGTGGGAATGGAATTTTATTCCTTTACAGCTATTATGTCTCATTGGGGAAGCTTTCGATGAGGATGGAGACGATATATGCGGAGCTGTAGTCGATATTCGAGGCAAGGTGGATAAAATTAGTGTATGGACTGCTGACTGCAAGAACAAGGAACGTATTTTGAATATTGGGTAAGTTTTTTGTACTCTTGTTTTTGTGTACTATTTCCTTGTCGTGTGTTAAAATAGAAGTGTTCTTATTTAGAAGAGAAGGGAGTTAGTTCCGACGTATTTTTTCCAATAATGATTTAAGGTCGTTGATTTTTGTGGAATTTCCTTTCATTTGATTGTCCTCTCTCTCTCTCTCTCTCTGCGGGCTTTTGCTCTTGCGCTGTGAACCTTCTGAATCCAGTGTTATTTACATGTGTTTTACAATTGTCTGTTGTGATGCATTTTTTTGAGAGATGGGGGGAGTCAAAGAGGGAAATGTCCAGGTAATGAGTTGAGTTTACATTGAATGTAAATGGAATGTAAAAATTTGTTGGTTACAGTCGGAAGATTAAGGAACGACTATGTCTGGAGTATCAAACATCTATGACTTACGAAAGTCACTCCGACACACAAACCAAAACTTCCTCATCTGCTAAACACATTTTTGTTTTGTAACTACAACGTGTGATGTATATCAAAGAATTAAAAATGATTTAAGTCCTCGAAAAAAGAGAGAGAAGAGACGGAGAAAGATAACACAGAAAGTAAGAAAAAAAAGAGAAAAAACCTAAACTATACACAAGAATCACATTTTGATAATTATTAATAATGTCAAGTTTAGCAAGGTCTTGATGTTCGTGTGTGTGTATTATAGGTTACGAATTTTCCTTTTGATGAATGGTGATTTAGTGAGTGTTTCGGGTTCATTGTATTCATGTTTGTAATAATGGTTATGAATGAGAAAAATAATTATCTAAATTAAATATTGTGCATACGTTAACTCTATGTAATCACGTTAATCTTCCGCTCATCATTTCCTTATTTGCTGCTTACGCTCATCGCACATTTTTGTCTGTAAGTCAGCAATATCTTTCTTTTTTTTACATTTACATCCCTATGTTATATAACGGTCATGTACGGTAGCAATAGTATATCACTTAAGATATCCTGCTCCTCCTCCTACTTCAGCATTTCTCCACCATCAAGTTATCACACAATTTTTGCATGCACGTTCATTCAAGTCTTGCATTCCTAATCTCTATATGTATGAATATTACTCATCCTTAATATGCAGTATCAAAAACTTTGTAGTAACCTCCAAGTTGAATTATGTACATACCATTTACTATACTCTAGTTACATCCTTGAATGAGTAGAACAAAAAAAGGTTCTCTGGTAAAACATACCAAAAGGAAACATCCTCCCTGGTACGATTTTTTTAAAATAATTTTAAAGTTCACGTAAAAAAAACATTGCCGCATTCCTTCCCTATTTTATCACTCATTCCTACACTACTCGCGTGCTAAAAAAACAAGTGTGGTTGTTCAGTGCGTACAACTCCCGCAGTACTTATTAAGAACATTCAAGATCCTGCTCCTCAGAATTTCCCGGGAGGAAGGACGCAAAATCAGATACGAATGAAAAGCCGGGTTTACTACTCCCTATGCGTTCACAGAACAAGCAGAGTTATGGAAGTAGGCAAATGAAATGAGACTCTATGTGAGCAATAAGCAAAGTACTACTACCACAATAATGCTCACAATACATATCAAAAAATCCATCCAGCTCTAATACTCTCAGCATCATTCTGCTCTTCTTGTGGAGCAAGCCAGGGAAAGTTCTTCCTTCAAGTTAAACTCCATACAATGTACTCTCTATACATTAAAGCACATGCAATGCCCTACCATATAGTCACTGGCAGTCTAGAAAAATTTCATGTCTGCATTACGCATCCACAGTGATAATAATATCGGAGAGAGTACTCCCTGGTACTGGAGTCCTTCCTCCTCTCCTTCTTCCTATATATAACTTTCCCTATGCCTTTAAAAATCCAGTGGTGGTATGTCTCCTAAGAGTATCCAGTGCATTCATCTTGCTTATCATTAGATTAGCCTTGCTCTTCCACAACGGGTTTATACTAACGTCTGTGATACACACACATTCTTTTTTTTCTCACTAGTACACTCTTCACACTCTAAGGTTTCACACGTATCTTCCTTTCTTACTATTTCCAAAACCACCTGGAAAAATCAAACTTTCACCATCACTTTCCTTTCCATTCCCTTCAGTGAATTTGCACGGATTCCTTCCTCTTCCTCTCTCTCTCTCTCACTCTTATTGGTTTCTATTTCGACCCCTAATTTTTTTATTATGGAGTTCCTCCATTCCCTTAACCTCCCGTCAAAGTTAATCACTCCAAAGTGAAAGTAAACAAAGGTGAAAGAACACTCGGACTACACAACCACAAGTCTCGTCTATCTCTCTCTAGCTATGGAGGAGCTGGAGAGTGAAAGGAAATATCTTGGGATTGAGTATTAAAAGGTATGGGATATCCATTGATAATGAAGATCTTGCCAGTGTTCCTCCTCGTCCTATTCTTCTCAGGCTTCCTTATCTTCTCCTACATGGCATGGATCACATTCCGTGGTAGAGATGACATTCTAATTAATTTGGGAGGCATTAACATCGGAGGGTTGAATAATAAGCAAAATGGACCGAACCAAGTTTTCATGGGGGATGGTGACCAATTATACGCGAGTAATCGGAACAATCCACTTTTATCTAAGCCCAAGAGTAGCTCTGCAATTGATGTCAATCTACAAGGGATAAGTACGGTGGATGAAGATAAACTTTTAGGGGTAGACGCTCATCGGGCCATTCAGAATCTCAAGATGAGGGTTATTTCGAAATTAAGAAGACATTTGTTGAATGGGTCGAAAGTGAAAGGTACATTTTTAATTAGCATGAATAATAATTATTATCATTGACCTACTTTCTCCCTAGTGTTGGGACTTGCTGGTGATTTATTAATTTTTATTGTGTGTATACTTTCAGGTCATATTAATCAGTATGGAGTGAACTTCACACAGCTGAAGCCACGCTCAAAGGTGGACCGTGAAGAAATACTATGTCGGATCAAGAAATTGTCATTGAATATTGTCAACGAAAATACAAGTCCCTTGCTTAAAGGGAAAGTCTTCCCAACCCAGCCTTTGTTTTCCGAACCGAGTGACTATGATGAGCATAATATGGAATATAGTGGGACGGGTGAGCAAGCATTGTATCGATCTTGTGCGGTCATTCCAAATTCTGCGGCTCTCGATGGAGCTAAACATGGACTGGATGTTGGTACGTGTATATATATGTAGTATAGAGAGACTCTACAGGTTTTATTTATCTAAGGATAAGTAATGTATACATGAAACATGAAAGTATTAAGGAGAAGGATGAAAGTGTCTGAATTTAAATTCCAGACTCACACGACTTCATCCTAAGGTTTAATAATGCTCCGACGTCGGGATACGAAGAGGATGTGGGAAGCTTGACATCGATGAGGATTGTCAATTCACAAGTGGTAACTAAGCCTCGGTTCAAATTCCCATACTCATACCTATTCCCGGACGATGCGACTAGCAAGAACGGAAGTAATATGCTTCAGAATGTTCAGTCGGATATTTTGTGGGCTCAGTCAAAAAAGTATCTCATCTGGGATCCTTGTAACTATTCCTCCACATTTGATCAGGTACAATGTACATATATAGAATAGATACTCACATAAACTTCATTGAGCTCTTTAATATTTAGATAATATCCTTTGTGGGTAATTTGTATGCTTAGAGGAAGAGACATGTTTTTAGTATGTATTTATTTAAAAAAGGCTGAGTGTCTTGGGAAAAGATCGATTTTACATAATATGGAGCCAAATGAAATGTTTTCTCATTATAAATTATGCAGTGGTACTCCAAGCCTGACTTCCCATTTTTTGAGAAGTATTTTAACCTGACAGGAAGGAAAAAATCGGACAGGAATCGATTTTACATTTTGGATTGTCGTGTCATATGGAAATTGTGGGAACTTCTGCAGGAGTTTACTTTTGCTCGGATTTATGGAAATCCTCCAACCTCTGGGTTCATAGGTGAATTATCTTGTCTAAACATTTTGTATAAAATACCTATATCGTTGACCTATATAGTTCCAAAATGTCCCCTGTTTTTTCGCCCGCATTCCAGACTGTTTTAGAATTTCTCAGTCATCCAAAGTTCAAAGACAACTCTTTTTGAACACCACTACGAAATTAAGAAGAAAATCATTCAAGAATTCATTTTTTAATTTAAAAAAATAAGACCGTGAAAGGCAGAATTGGAGGAAAATTGTATGGGACGTTTTCGAATTAGGCCTACGATATTCACTAGTTCATATACAAACATTTGGTTATAGTAAACACGGTATTGTGAATGCCTAGGATAATTCCCAGGCTCAACAACATTTTATTTTATGATTGTTTCAGGAATAATCCTAGCCCTACAAAAATGTGAACGTGTGAATATCTACGAGTACATTCCGTCGGTACGTGAGTCGGAGCGGTGTCATTACTACGGTCCCAAAAATGACACGAACCCTGCCTGCACTTACGGCAGTTGGCATCCCGTCTCTGCGGAGAAATTATTTTTCTTGTCTATTTCCGACGGAACAGATAAGCAAATCTTTATTGACGGTGTTCTCACCATCCCAGGACCTTCGCAGTTCAAGTGCTAAAGGACTCTGCCGTGTGTTTTTCACTGGATAAATATAATGTACTTTACATACATATGTAAGTATCCATGTGTATGACTTTTATGGGCATGCCAGAACCTCAAAGAAATAATGCTCATAGGCATTTAATGTCAACAAAGTTTTAAAACTTCCATTTTATGGTGACTCTCCATTTTTAAAGAAACTTCCATTTTATCGTTACTCCAATTTTCAAATAGAAAAACTTCCAGTCGAAGGTCATTCCAGATAGTTTATTTAATACCATATAAAAACTTCCCATAATTTCTTCCATATACTAAAAACTTTGATGTGTTAAAGACGTTAAAGTCAAAATTACGATTATAGTGTACCTCTACAAACAAAGTCCTTGGAACGTGTTGATGTTTTTTTAAAAAAAACCCAAGAAATATAATACTCGTCCCATCGTTGCCAAAACCAAAATCCTCAGAATTTTGACGCAAATTTCTTCTTGAAAAATCTGTTCTTTCAAACTCACAGCACTCACACAAAAGTTTTCAAATAAAATACAAAAAATCCCACAATTAAATTCTTTTTACTACACACCACCATCTTCTGACCATTTACTGTGCCAAAAGTTTCCTCTCCGCAGTTGTGAAATTCTAACCTTCAAATTCGTATAAGCTTTATTATTAACACGCTTTTTTACCTCTATAAAAGCATCCTACGAAATAATTTCTACAAACAATCAAATCTTTCAAGACCAACTTCGCTCAAAAATAAGTATTTTACCGTACCTTATAACCCTTCTATGTATGTAACAACCCTTACAAAACCTGTATTTGCAAAAGACCTATAAATATTATTATTGTCATTGTTAAATGAATAATCAAAATGTTTTTTTTGTGTTGAGAAATTATGTACATGTATTAATGTTTAAAATAATTATGATTAACAAAGGCGTCTTCAGCATAGGAAAAAAAACAAAGATTTTTACCTCTACCTGAGAATTTTCTATACTTATGTGATGCCGTGTCAACGTGTGTAGCATTATAGAAAGGATTAGTTTGTATAGTTAATCTGACTGTGCTATTATATTATAATAATGGAATCAAGTTATTGTTCAAGGTTTACAAAAATAATATAGTTATATTGTTAGTAGCAAGAAGAAAGAGAAATGATTGTGAAATCTGTGACGGGTAAAGTCCAGTTAATATGGACTTCCTACTTAAGTATAAGTAGGAAGGGGGATAAAATACAAAAAATACTCAATGTGTTCCTCCATTTATGCATCTTTTCTGTGGTTAAGATTCTCTTTCAAAATAATATTAAAAAATAAATCTAAATTACTATAAGATAATCTTTGGTGTCTCAACGTCTCACGACGCATCAAATAATAATAAATTGTATAGGACCTCGTCCTTTCCCTACATTTCCCCTTCGCAATTCATATACTTCATTTTCCAATACATATTATCAATGCGCCATGTAATATAAATATTTCACAAAAATATTCCAAATTGTTATAAGACTGTGCCAGCATTTGTTCTCCATGTAATGTATGTACATTGTAAAAATGTAGTATAACCTTAACTTTTCTTACATTCCAACTTTACAAAACTTCGTATGTCCTTTCAAAAGCAGTTATTCTATTTCAATAATATTTTTAAATTGTTTGGTACTTTGGTACTAAAATTAACAAATACCCTGTAAAACTTAATACTGTTCCAATTATTCTTCAGATGTGCTTACTAAAGTCATTTTAAAATTTTAATCATTAGTTGCTGCAGTAGAAAATAATAATAATTGTATTATATTGATTTTAGAAAAAATATTATTGAAATATGTACATTTGCCCACAAAGACTCCAAGGATTCCAAGAGAGATCATATATGCATTATTAATGTAAGGTAAAAAAAACCATGTTTGGGTCTTTTCTTCATGTAATATTTATATTCTCAATAAGCTATACTATTATAGCTGCTGGTTGATGTAGCAGCTGGCGCAGAATTAAATAAAGAGCTGTTTTCCCAAAGGTCCATTATTTATTTGTTAGTGATTCATTTTGAATTGAATATTCGCAGCCTTTTATCGATTCCTTTTACCACTGCATAATTTGAGTAGTGTATAAAGTACCGTCTTTCTTCCATTTTCTCTAAAAAGTCTAGTTAAAGGTCTGAATGCCAAAGGGTATATGTATATAATAAAAGGGAGAAAAGGGCGAAAAACTTTCGTATCACAAAATTCGTTGAATAATTTTATTATTATTTGATAAATCACATGGAAGATAAGTTTTACATGTGAGAAAATGTGATGGAAAAAATTGTTATTTCAATTAGGTAATTATTTTGAATGGCACGAGGACCATGTGAGAGTATAGCATTAACAGAAGAGATAAGTACTTGTGTTTGTCATATAGAATGTATGTAATTACATGTGATGATCTCCTATCAACTACTTTCTCTTAAAGTTTTGAAGCTTTCACAAAAAGGAAAAATTGTTACACAATGATGAAGTGACTTATAATATTTGCATGTTACATTTTTCTTGTATAGATTTTAGCTGGTATTGCATGTATATGTGAGAATTCTTATAATAATTTATGTACATAATTTATTGAGCGTCAAAGAAGATTTACATACATAGTGAGTTTTAAAATTATTGTATAGAATTCACATTATTACTATCTATCTTTTACAGGAGTAGGCTGCTGGTAAACCCTCACCCAGTCGATACTTAGGCCTTTGAGGTGGGAGGAGTAATTAATATTTTGATATCCGGGATAAACGTCCAAATCCATGACAATGGTCATGGGGAATTGAAAAATAGCGGAAGAATTAAAACAGGAACCTTCCTCTCCGGCCTTCTTGATGCTCCACTCCTTTGGGTCCAAGCCCATCTCATAGTAGGGTTGCCCATCAAAAAACCATTGGATTTTATCCTTCGTCCAAAGGACCCCATACTCGTGGAAATCCTCATTTAAGTCAAAGTTACTCGTCCGGAAACCCACATTCTTCACAATTTTCTTGGAATAATTGGCTAATTTCTTATCCTTCAAATTCATGTGAGCTCCGAAGATGAGGCTGTCAGGATGAGAGTTGTTCACTAAAATCTCCGCTGGTCTCTTCACGATGATGATTTGATTATGAAAGCAGGTATTGGTTTGGACGAGCCGAATAGTCGAGGCTAAGTATCTATTGGGGGTGAAGCGAGCACGGACGGCAAAAGCTCCAAATGTGAAGCCTTTAGTTTTTTGATGGATTTGGACTGAGCGGAGGATATGACCTGGTGGGGGTTGTTGGGAGAAGTCGCTCACGCTCAGTTCTAAAATTCCAGCAGTCAGTTGAATGTTGTCGTTAAGGCCGTTGGAGTAATATGGGATTTTTTTCCGCTCCTTGCGAAAAACATCTATGACAAAAAATAAACACGTACATTTTTATTTTGAAAAAATAAAAATTTACCAGATTTTTTCAACTTTTTCTCTGAAAATTATTTCCAACAAATTCAATTTTAACTTCCGTGTAATCGTAATTTTAAAAAAATACTAAATTTTCTTTTTTTTTCAAAATTTGGTTAATAACGTTTTGCAAAAATTTGGCGCATACATTTTTCTAGAAAAACCTGACAAAAATCGGTCCTATGGAATAATTTAAAAATTTGTCTTGCAAAATTTCACATGCACTGAAATTTCGAAAACATTTTGTCTTGACCAATACAACACATCGGTAGCCTCGAAAATAACAGTAAATGGAAACTAATTTTGTTATTGCTGAATGGTTCCTTTAGAAAACTCACCATAGTCAGCGGCATAATCCCAAAAGTCAAAGTTGAGATATGCGCCATTAAAGTTGTCCTCGAAAACTAATTCACCATTCCACCATGGCGGTTTGGAGCGGATGAACAGCTCATAGATGAAGATACCCGTGAAAATAATTAGAAATAGGACGCCACAAACTGCTCTGATATAAACCATTATAATGACGTCCAACTATATATTTTATTTAATTATTTATAATACTTGTAATGATGTGAGTTGGTCAAAAAATGCTAGAGCAAAGCCACTGTCAAAAAATATATGAGAAAAAAAGCCACTCTCAAAAAAATCGTACACTAAATCAATACACAAGCGGTATTTTTTATTTGGCTCTTTCTGTCAAGAACAGGACCCGACGACACAAACTCCTTCCAGGAACATTTCTTTTACACTAAACAAAAAATATTATGTAAAACAACCAAAAATAAAGGGCAAAAAAGCCTTAACAATAACTACACATATACAAATATAAAGTAAAGTTCCATGTCGTCGCGGGGTATCTGCATGAGCACTGGTACAATTTATGTTGAGGTAGTAGCCGTAGTTTTACGATCAGAATGTAAAGTCATGGGGAGATAACAAAAAAAGCATGAACATAAAATGTGGCGTGTCAAAAATTCATAGCACAAGTATCGACATACACAAGTATATAATAAAAAGTCTTTAAGACAAAATATTCTATAGATAAATTAATCTTGGTACACGCGAACGTAATCTATTTCCATGGAGGGTTTGGGCCATTTCAAAGCCTCCTCTCGCTTTAAATCCCCGTATTGTTCGGAAGGGAAAGAGGCTCCACCAACACTTAGGCTGATAACGAGATGAGACTCCTGACCAAAAATCGGCTGGACGTTATTCCTTGTTAAGCTACAGGGTTGGTAGGACTCAATCAAATGCTCCCAGTCCGTCTTGAAATGAGTGGTTAAATCATGGACTTTCCGCCCATCCATGTACCACTGAAGTCTCGTGGGGGTCCAGCGAAGAGCGAATTCATGGAATCCTTGGGAGAAGTCTATACCTCGGAAAACTCTTTCAAATTTCCGTATATTAGCTTTGGTGTAGGAACGACCATGGATAGCGGAGAAGATAAGGGTGGATGGACGCTGGCCTCGGAGTTCTACAATGTCAATCTCTTCATAGCGACAGAGATCATTATGTTGATTGACGGGTAGGAGCCAAATTGCAGGTAGCAAGTGCTTTCCTTTGGGGAACTGAGCTCGGATTACGAATGTTCCATAGGAGAAACCTGAGGTTCCGTAGGTACGGATTGCCCCGGTTGTGTACATTGGATCTTTTGAGCTTATTCCGGGCTTCGCGGTAATTATTAATGTGCCATTCTTTATTTCCATATTTCCACCACGCGAAGTACAGTCCTTTACTTCTTTCTCCGTTCCTTTGCCTGTAACAAAAAAATCAACCAGGATTTTAAAATTAGAATTCGTGTTAATTATTATGGAAATAATTTCCATGGTTTTTTATGGAAATAATTTCCAAGATTTTTTGTGGAAATAGTTTCTACGGTTTTTTGTATAAAAAATTTCCGAAGTTTTTTGTCAAAAAAATGTGCAGTTTTATATTGAATTATCTATCAGAGCCGATGTGTGTGAAATTTTGATAGATGTATACGCCATTTGAATCAATTAATTTTTTAACGTACCATCGCAGTGATCCGTGTACTCCCAAATATCCCGCCGTAAGTAATCTTTGTCAAATTCATCCTGCAATGACATCCGACCGTCCCATGCTGAAACGCGCAAACAGCAAAATAGAAGAACCAATGTAAACACTAAAGTTGGGGAACCCATATTTTCCTACGATGTTAGTTCCTCCTCAAAAGTTAACTTCCGACTGAAGGTTCTCTCGAGAAATTGCTCATGTTTACAAGGAATTTTTCCCTATTTTATCCTTTGATCCATGAACAATTCTTGGAGATTTATTTATTTTTCAAATTCCCTTGTCAGTCATATATACTAACCTAGCTTACGTATTGTATATGCACACCACATAAGAGGATTACGATGAAAGTGACCGTGTCAATATACAACGAGTACAACTAAATAACAACTTGGACTTTTGCCTCTATGTAGTATAAAATACTTTGGTAAAGTTATACACACGCAAACTACTTTGTAAGTGAAAGTTGACGGCATGTAATCTCCTCACATTACCTTCCCCTTAATGTGTATGTTAAAGACTCTCTTAACAAGAAAGAACGAGTTTTGGGCTGGGAGTTTTGGCATTTTTTCTTGAATGTGAAACTCTTATTCTTCTCTAGTTCAATGACAAAATCAATTTTTTGGCAGATGTAATCTTGTAAATTCACACTTTTACTTGGGAAGGGCAAGTTTGAGGTATTCAACTGACAAAATATGTATGTAGATCCAGTGCATATGGGATAAAGGATCTTATATGGGCAGATAAATGTAAAAAATTATCATCTCGTGATCACGGAAGAAAATTATAAAGGGAGTAATTAACTAGATTCTTGCCTCCTGTTGTCGTTGACTTGTTCAAGCTATAAGCAATATAACTTGGTCAAGGGAAAAGCAAATAAGTTGTTATTTTAAGGAATGCCATATAAATACAAGGCAAGACGGGTGAAACAAGAATGATGACAACACAACCGGAATTATGTTGTGCTCATTGTCAGTTTCTTCTTGACTATATAAATTAAAGTCTTATTTATGGCCCCATAATTATTTGCAGAGCCTTTATTTTAATACAATAATTATTATTGTGTCTGTCGCAGCATGGAGTATAGCTAATAAAAAAAAAGGACACTAGACTTGTTTAATTACAATTTGTTTACCATTTTACTTGCAGCAGTGTTTAAAAAATGAGTAGGAGTTTATTTACACACCTTGCAAAAACAATGCCACAATCCCCAGTAATTTCTCACAATAAATCCAAGACATTGGTTAGGTGCGTAATATGGGCATTTGGCATTGCATTGGTATAAGGTATAGCATTAACTTAACAATAACAATGAATTGTAAATTATTCAAGATCGTGAGCTTCTAAACAGCAGATCCTGAGAAAAATATTAATTGTGGTCTTAGGTTGCCTGGTTACAAAAACAGTTTTTATTTTTATTTTGTCGGCTTATTGAGATCCTGCATTGTAATTTTCATTAAATTAAAAAAATAATAATGCTATTGTATCAGATAATAACTACTAATGTTTAAATAATAGGGCACAAGTAAAATTGTTTGCACCTAATGTATTGCAATATATTCAGAAGATGGATTTACTTATGAATGATGAGATGAAATTATCGATGAATGAATGGAAAGAACGTTTGAGTTTGATTTTTTTGAAATTATTACTACACACATTAAAAATGGGATACAAAATAGAAGGATTTCCACATACTGCCATGATTCTTTCACTATTTCAAATCTCAGACGTAGAAGTTCGTGATAAAAGAGGCTTTTGTGGATTGTGAACAGAATCTGATTGAAAATCATATCCGCCAGCGGCGCCAGTTATATCACTGAGCTTTAGCACGGAGCAGCGATATGACAAAGAAACCCACACACCCGACTGAACACATTTCGTTTTTGCAAAATTTAGAAATTTCTTTGATTGTCATGATCTTTCTCCTCATTTTAGGAATGATTGCTTTGCATTTTGTAGGAACGTGGCAATACCAGAGGAGAAAGCGTAGATGGAAGAGGGTGAGTTGTTACGTTGTTTTAGGTAAAAATAAAGTTTACAAATCTGGTAAAATCCCAGTTATGTGGATAAATGCATTTTGAAGGATCGGATATCTGTAGTGGTGGATGAGCAAGAAGGAGGTGATGCGAGGTACTTGGTAACCATCGTTACACGTTCGGATTATAGTGGGGCTACTACTGCCACAACTACGCTTCACCTTATAGGAGGAGTGTTTCCTGGTCGGGTATAATAAATTTCAATATGAATAATACTTAGCCCGTTTATAAAACGTTATATGAAATTTATTGCCCGTTTCGAAATACATATTTGTAATAATTGGTACGCAGATTCATGACATACCTCGCTGTAAAAGTGCTAACCCATATCCACTTTTTGCGCCCTTGTGTCGAGAGAGAATAGTTCTGAGAGAAGACACTGACTTGGATCCAATCATTGGATTGGTCATTAAAACTAACCACGTTGGCAGCCATCCTACATGGTAAAGGTATAGCTGGGTGAAGATGTAAAAATTATATTTGTACAGGACTTCACAGAGATAATTATGCTGATTTAACATACAGGAATTGTAGATACATCATAGTTAGAAATGTGGACACCGATGATGCTTGGCACTTCAATATGAAAAATGAGGTGGGATTCGGTCGATGCGTTGAAGCCACTGAGTCCCGAAATTTAGTATCGCTTTCGCACGCTTTCTCCCAAAGGCTCCTGCAGGAATGCAAGCATGGACAGCATGTTATTTTTGCGCCTTATTTCTAGTAAAAAAATGATATAAAATTAAAGTATTAAAAACTATTTATACGTGTTAAGATGCTGTTGACCTTTGACCTTTTATATGAACTTTCCCCCAGCGAACCTACCAGTGCTTACAGTATGTACCAAAGGATATGTGTGATGGTTATTTCTCACCTCTGCCTCGTGTCCTTCACTTTGCTAAGTTTATGTGTGTTCATTTATTGAAGAAAGTGATTAGTAGTTTTGAATATTATAGTCAATGTCAATTGAATTTACCAGCTCACCCGAGTGTTTAAATAATATTTTCCAGGTGTAACGCTTCCAATTGGACAAGGAATGTACGCCCGCGCAGTGGCGGGGAACATAACTAAATCGGGCAGTAATATTGTAAATTATTTGTGTATTAGTTTAAGATGGAATTGACTTACAAAATCTTGTTAATTAATTAATCGCTTGATTGACCATTAAATTGGAGAAAGTTCGGTTGGATTTCAGGGGGGAACATTTCGCGTTAGCTTAGAAGATGAAACAGCCATGTCAGTTTGGTTCCTTATTATTTGGCCCTCAGCCTTGCTGGCAGCGCTTATAACAACCGTGCTGGGGTTTGTTATGAATCTGCATTTCAGGTTTGAATTTTAATTTATGGACTTGAATGGACCGATTGACGATGTTCCATTTTTTAACCGGCTCTTCTGTATGACATGTTCATACTTAACGTGCGCGTTTTGGTGTAGGGAAAGGGATATTTACGAAACCGGATTTTCGGAGATGGACTACGCCGTTGCAACAGCATTAAGGGATATTTCCACACAAAGGAGAGACTTGTACCTGAAATTTAAAAAGGTCGGCGAAAATTCTCAAGAAGATACGAGAAAGAGTGTGTCGAAGACATCTGTGATAAATACGGCAAAATTAGATGAGAGTGGAATTCAAAAGGATAACATACCGTTTGCAGTTCTTAGGAAATTGTCACCCAGACGAGCGAGGGATAGGCAGCGTCATTTGTTTATAGGTGGGAAGTACCTTCAGGATCCAAGGTATACCCCTTATCTGGATTTGCCTCCTCTGGATGAAGTTGTTGGGGATATTCCTAATATTTCATACAACAACCTTGGGGAAAGATCACCGATCAAAGTTGTCACTCCGGCAACGGACGTCTCCATGAGTGTGAGAGAGAGCGAATCATTGCTTGAGAATATAAAGGGACTTTATAAAAAACATACCCTATCCATACCGGATTTAAAATCTCCAAATTACTCACGGTTGGCGATTGGAACTTCTTCTTCTTGTCGACTGCAAGAGAAATTTCAGTTGCTTCCGGGAGAACTAGATCCGAGAAAATTTCAACGCTCGTTCTTCAAGCCTGTGATTGCTTGGTGATTTTCAAATATTTTAGATATAAACCTATAGCTGGTAGGAATCATGGTAGAAGTTTTAGGTGAGTACCTTTATATATAAAGGAGGTGATTTTCTAGGATGATCTCCGGTGGAGTTTTGTTGATAGCAGCTCTGACTTTCCTAATCATGGGACCCATTGGTGCAACCGCTACGGTAGAAGCGGAACTCTTTGTGTTGATATTTATAACAACGTATCTCATGGCATGGTTGAACCTTTGTTTCGTTTTTGAAACCAGCAAAATTAGCTTGATTGCATTCTTCTACGCTTATAATGATTGGGTATGTCGAATATTTCCAAATGAAACATGAAGCGTTGCTAGTTACCCAGATTCCATAATTTTCCTCATAAGTTAACTAGCTCTGAATCTCCTCATAGAAATTATATCAACTCATAAAGCAACGGTGCATAATTCCCCAAGACCTTGGATTTCAGTACAACCTTTAATGAAGTGGAGAGGATTGTGGCCTGGAAAAAATCTCCGGTTTCTGTTTCTTGTATGATCGGGCTTAAAGGACCAACAGAAATCACCCTGGTTTTGTGATAAAACAGTCCGCGAAATCATTTTCATTAGGAAATAAAAATAATAAGAGGGATCTTTAGATTACAAAGAGTCACAACATTATATGAAACTAATTGTCTGATAACTAATGCCTAGTAATATAATATAATAGTAAATGAGTTGCAATTAATTAGCGATATCCGAAAATACAACGCACCATAAAGTTATTTATATATTTTCATAGTAATCAATCAATTCTCACGATTAGAATACAAACATGCCATTAGAAATAAAGCTATAATTGTTGTGTTCGTATTTTAATTTTGTAGAACGAATTTATTTGCTCTTCAAAAACTTCTTGAAATCCTCATTTGTCATGGGCTTTTTAGGATTATTGTCAGTCTCAGAAGGGGCAGTCTTGTGAACTTGAAGAGATCTTGGAACGAATGCAGTTGGTGGTTTTCTTTGAAGAATCCTAAAATAGCATGAAATTATATCATTAAAGATGTTTACATTTGAAGACATTCATTTGGTTTTAAATTTCAATCTTACAGCATATCACTAGGGACATTCTTATTTGTTTTCGGCGGAGGATTGCTGACTGCTACTGACATGACCTTTCCGTCGACCTCCTTTCCATCCAACTCTTTTAGGGCTCGTTCCGCACTTGACTAAAAAATGAATCATATATTATGTAACATACTGACAATTTCCATTGAATGAAACCAATAAACGCCTCACACAGAACTGAATTTAATAATAATACAAGAAAATTCAATCGCACTTGATCTTCGAAGTCAACGTAGGCAATGCCTTTGGAAAAGCCATTTCGATGAGTTGCTATCCGGACATCTTTGAGGGCCCCATAAGGACTGAATAAACTCTTTAGAGTATCTTCAGTCACCGAAGCGGCAAGGCCTAAAAATATGAGGGGACGGATTTTCAGCCAAACCAGAAAAATTAATTGGTCTACAGATAACTCGGGTAGCGTTCTGTAATTTTGGATTACTGACATAGGAGAGATAGGTGTCACTGATTTGACGATATGGGGAAGCTGACTCAAGATGTGGACTGATATTCATTTACACCTCGTTGTCTTGTTTTTCCATTCAGTCATTTTGCAGTCAGTAATAATAATTACTGATTACACTTTCTAGGTCAACCCCTGGAAGCCTCACAAAGTCTTGGCAGAGTTTACTCGCAGCTATCTGTCTGCACTTACTACGAACGTAATCCAAAACTACTGAACGCGAATCGCTTATTTCAGGGATACCCATGCTGGCACTAAATAATATTAAATAAATTTTTACCTTTAACAAACAGTTTGTTCCTTTCTAATCTGATAGGATACTTGAATCCTGCAGCGCGAGTTGCTTTGTCTGGATCACACTGAGAAACAAACACAGGCCTTCGAGATAAAGCCTTTCTATCTAGTGATAAAGCTTTAGTCACCGAATCCTGAAAAAATAGCATTAATTTCAACTTTTTTTCGTTTGTTCGGCATGATGTTACGAAAATTTGAATCTGTTTACTCGTTCAGCCATTACTGCTATGCTATACAAAATATGAAAAAACTTACTGGAGAACTAAATACAACGTAGGCATATCCTTTAGATTTTCCCAAGAAATTCTTCACAAGTCGAACTTCTTCCACGTCATCCACTTTTGCATCATTAAAGAATGATCGAATCCCGTTTTCATCCACAGAGAAATCCAGATTACTGACAAAAACCGTGCGGTTGTCTTTCGTCGAATCATGGGGAACTTTTTCCGTGACAACTGCATCAAGATTTTCAGGTTGTTCTGCAATACATAACTCTGCTAATACCGTGTCTTATAGTAAAATTTGCTCGTAATAATAAAACTAAAACTTATTATTATTTTAGAAATTTTTATTAGCTATGTTTAAATATTTTGGGCTTACTTGGCTTCTTTACATCCTTTGATGTTGTTGGCGATGAAATAGGAGCATTGGGGATTTTAAACATGACACCATCAGTTTCATCCTCATCTGTTCTTTTCTTCTTTCCTGCTACAGCACTCCCTTCACCTGGATTCTTTCTCTGAACAGTTAAAAAATCATTACTTAAAAACCCCAGAATTTAGATTTTTTAATATATTCTAACAGTATACATGTGTATCTACCTTTTTCTGATTACTCTTCAAATCTTTTCCTCCGCCTTTAGTTACATGATTAGATCGAACTTGATTACGAGAGTCAACTTCTGTCACTGCACTAAGCTCTTGCATGAACTTGCTGATTTTCTTTTCACAAGTTCTTAAATGAGAAATATCGCCTTCATCTCGTTCAAAGTTAAGCCACAAGTTTGCGATGCTTTGTAAATCGTCCTTGATATATGCCACAGCTCGGCTTAATTGCACTCTGTAGCTCGCAATATCCCCAAACTGGCTCTCTAACAGGAGAAACTGTAACCAGTTTCGGAACGAATAACCGTAACCTCTTTGGACCAGCTCTTTCCACGCGTCCCGTACTTCATTCATGGCGTTTGCTTTAGATGCAAGCAACCTTAACCTCATCATATTAAATGTAAAGACAAACTCGTTTGGCTCAGCTTCTGCGGAAACTGCATTGACAGAACAAGCTTTTAAACTGCTTTCTAATTCAATAATACTATATGAAATGGTGTATTAAACTTTTAGCTCAACTTACGCTGGAGAATATGACTTTCAGCGGCCTTAATATTGGAACCAAATTTATCCATGTCGGCTTTTGGAAAACCATTGACTTTCAACAACCTTCTAAGACTTTCCAAATACTTGATCCAGATCGTTCCTGCTTGGTCAGCAGTGGCGAAATTTAAGATAGCTTTTTCAAACACGCCTGCGAACATAAAATAAAAAGCATTGTAACTCTATAGACTGTACCTGAAGTTGTCTGTGCCAATAAATAATGTCAAACGTACCTAGTAACTTCTCCGGGCTGTATTTCTCTACAATTACAAAGTATTCAGCCCATATTTCCATAACCCATGGGCAATTTCTACTGGCTCTTTCGCTGACACTCAGCAATATTTCTGGAATTTTCAGACTCGTTGAGAGGTACTGGATGTACTCTAACCACAACGAAGAATCCAACGGGCAGTCAGCAACCGCTCGTTCATATGTACCTGAAGCACAAACACATATTAACATAATATTACGACTACTTTTTTTGTTTCTACTTACAGAGAGGACACTATAAGTTTTATCTACTTGGAGGTAGGTATTTCACAAACTTACACTGTATTCTAGCAGGGTTACTTTTATCTGCCTTCTCTACTTCCGCATACTTTTTGTACACGGCAGCTTTCGCAGCGCTGTCATCCTGGTTTACAACCTAATAAAAAACCCGAAAACAAACGCGGGCTAAAATATATGTAAAATTTCCCAGACATATGATTTCAAGTTATATATGTAGATATATCAAACCAAACAACTTACTAGTTCCTGCTCAAGACCCTCAATACTTTCCAGTTTCTTCAATGCTGCAGAGTATGCCTCTTGCGCGGCATCATCTATATCAATCTTGGCACTAATATCCTCAAATGATTCCTCCATTCCAAGTAAGGGTACAGCTATCTGACGTCTACAAAGACTTGTATATCGCTTCTCCTGCTTTCCTTTTTCGTCTTCACCGGACACTATCCCAAGAATAGCTCCCTCGAAATCCCGGTACGCGTCCCATATTAAAGATCCCAAAGAAACATGAAGTCCAGCTACAGCTAAAGCCCGTTCGCAAATATCCCGACATTTTTCCATCCCATTCGCTTCCCCCATTTGGCTTAGCCCGAATTTCATATACTCCAGCCAGATTTCCACGGCTAAGAAAAACAATTAAACAATCAAATAAACCACTTACAACCCTACCTACACTAAAAAAAACGTCTGAAATATATTTATTAAAACCAAATAATTACATAGATAATCATTCACTGCACGTTCAAACAATTCTTGTATTTTTGCCTTCTCCTCCGACGATTCTGCAACCTTAATTTCATCTTGAATCCATTCCAACCACAACCGCTCACTTAAGGGATACATGGTACTCATCTTCTCCCTAGCCGCTCTCAACGCGTCCAAGTCCCCTAAAGATCTGAGAAGTCCAATCTTCTCCACATTTAGGTCGTAGTTGTAAGGCTCCGTCAGAAGCTAAACAACAAAACTTCCTGCAATCAACCGATCCTCAAAATAATCACACAAAAATCTTTGTCTGCCACAAATATCCCTTTACCCATGAAAATGTATTTAATTCCCTTACCTTCTCCTTCACTTCCGTCAATTTCCTCTCCAGCTCCTCCCCATCAATTTCCATGGCACTGTCTGAGTCCGAAGTGTCACTATCTGTTTCCGCATTTGCAAACAACCGGGCATCAGTGCTGTCTTCCCCACCATCATCCGAACTTCCCGAGGAATCCGAGTCCGAATCTGAATCCAGACCTTCATCAAAAGCCTTGATTTTCTTGATCTCTTTCTCACTCATTTTCCGTCCCCTTCTTTAATCTTCTTCGTGACTTCAGCTCTACAAACGCAAAACGCAGTAAATCAAAATTATCAAAAACAGCCAAACTAACATAACCTCAAAATCCTAAATGACCAATGTACAATACCAATGACAGATGTGATTACACTACAGTAATAACACTACTACATTAACAAATCTAAACTTAAAACTTTGTACCCTTCTCGTCTAATTCACATACATCATTACCATAAAATTCAAACTCACTACCCCAAATGTTACATACCCTTCATTACATTGATTACATCAACAACAAACATCATTTCTTCAAAACTTCCTAAATTCTTACCGAAAGCAAGTATCCTAGGAATGTTTTTCCTTTCCTCCAAAGACGTAAACAACGTTAGTCGATCTTCAAATTTTAGTAGCTACAGATGACAAAATCCTTGAAATTCCAACACTTTCCACTTCTATTTTCAACGGATCCACCTTGAACTCAGGCAAACAATCGAAATCCTAAAGTAAACTCCCAACTTCCAAGTATTCCTAACCCAAAAATAATCCTTTCGCTGTCCCTTGAAATATTTTCCACAAAAACAATGTCAATCCTTGTATAGCTACAACAGAGCCACACTATACTTAGTATATTTATTACTAGCTCAATAAAACTGTATAGGGAAATTTTACTGTATGTGCACATACGCAGAGTTTACCAGGCATGTTACAATACGCGTGTACATATATTGTTCGGATCGACGATGGTCGAACGTCGAACGCATTTTACCGTCGACGGCTTTCAAACTTTCCCTCTGTCCTTTTCCTCAACTTGCCGCACTTTGCCCTAAATGCAAGCTTGGCAAGAAAAATAGAATATATGGTCTGTACTTATTTACATGCTTGAGCCTCTTCTAACAATTTCCAAGAATTTCACACAAACCATTTACAAAATAAGGACTAAAAGGTTCTTGAAGGTACATCCGAAAGAGAAGGGTATAAGAATAGGTGCTTATGAGATGGATCGTCTGATGGTCATATTCAACTGCCAAACGGATTAAAAGGTCTTCGAGGAAAGGGTAAAAATAGAGACCAATATGAGATGAATATTCTGACGGTCATGGTCATATCAATTTAAGGAAACTCTGACTATAATCTGAAGCATCATATTAGACTGGACTTCACAGTATTTGTCAGTTTAGTAGAAAGACAAGTTTCATAAGACGAAAACATAAATGGAGCTTCCTGTGTACAAGACTTGGTTAGATCATCAGGGAAACATAATGTCTGTGTGCATTTGTAGAATTTGTACTACATTGGCGGAGTTGCAAAATCCGGAAAAATTATATGATATGAGCCATCTTTCGGTTTGGGACACTTTACCGGGATCAACAAGCCCAGAAGGAATGAGGTAAATATAATCTGTAATATTTTCGGTTTGCTGATTTTTTCATACTTTGAAAAGCAAATTGTTTATATATTTTATGATTTTGCAATTAAAAGCAATTCACCTGAGCCTGAGACGAACAATTTCGTGGAGAGGGATTCATCATCTACAAAGAAATCTGAGGAAATGGACACGTCGGTGGGTAGTGGACCACAACGCAGAAATGAGGGATTCCCGCGCCAGGAGATAGTGTTGTCATCAATTGGTGGGGCGCTAAGACAAAACAATAAAGAAGGAGGTGGCAATGGCGGTGGTAACCGAAGGAGCGACGGTATCCGAAGGAGTGTTATCCGAAGGAGCGTCGTTATCCGAAGGAGTGTTATTCGAAGGAATGTTATCCGAAGGAATGTGTCTTACCCCATTGAGCTCATTGACATTAGTGAGGACAGCCGAGGGACTGAGCAAAGCTCCTCAGTGGGAGAAAGTCCGAACAGGGAAGGTGGAGGTGAGGATTTGCTTGGTGTAGCCCTTGCGATGGCTGATGTTTTTTAGGTTAGGAACAAAATACATAGAGGGATTTTTTACTCGTTTATTCATTTTAAATATTAATACACGTTCAGATTTGGTCACCTCATTTGACACCTCACGATCTGGGCAAGTTATATACTTACCTACGTATGTAGATTGTACGGTTTCATTTTTAAAAATGTTAACTTGCGATAGGAAATCTTGGACGGAATTAAATTGTCATTGCTCAATCAATCATTTGTAAGTTAGTTTTTTGTACACATACATAACTGTAAACCTAAAAAACGTATGATTTGTGAAAATGCTCCCTTTGCAGTCGGTGTTGGCACCGGGAAATAAAATAATTGGCTCTCAGCCTCTCAATAACTTATAAGCGCTTTTTCTTTATATGTGATAAGTACGTTTATGTATCGTCATACGCAATAAAAGTTACGCATTTATTAGATTTGTGTGAACAATCAGAAACAAAGCCAGATAAGTTAGCTACCGCTTTATGACTCATGACATGACCAATGACACTACCGTGTAGGACTGCCCCATAAGTTATTGCTGCTCAACCACCGATCCCCGCAAATCATCTCACTTTGCCTCATCTTCACAACCCAAACCGTGATGAATATTTAAGTGAAAATCCGCCTTTACAACCAACAGCATATATTTCTTTCACTGATTACCTTCCCATGGTGGAAACTAATTTCACCAAAAACCCCCGAATCGTCACCAGCATCCTCTTTGACTTGCCTGCCCCAACATTTTCTACAGCAGCCGCTTTTCCTTGGATTCCCTTATCACAGCATCACACGTCATGGTTATTTGTTTGTTTCCGATCCTCATAGAACAACATTAACCCAAAAAGTTGGTATTTCTTTCCGAAATTTCCGAATTAAAATATTATATTTCGTGGCTCATAAGTACTAATTTATCTTATTGGACGAGTCTTCATTAACGAATCCGACCTGACGACGTGTGGTAGAAAGTTTCCATTCAGTAAATTTTAAAGAAACGAAATTATTACTCCACTTTCACTATAGTTTTTGGTTTTGATAATAATAGATGATGCAAAATGAAAAGCAATTTGCAATGAATTATTACAGAATGACGTGTCATCACAATTCCCCATGCTTTTTTCTCTCGGAAAACATAATAATGTGCCATTGTAGTATATAGTCATATGTAATATCATCAGCATGAATCAGTATTACTCATAAAAGTAGTGTCATTATATACAACTACGTAGAATTGGTATTTAACAACTGACATTTCAGAATGTTCCATTTGACATTAAAGCTAATATCGTTACATGGCTTAGAATAAAATTCTGTTAATAACAGAGCATATCATTGCTCAAGTAAGTATGCCATAACCATAACCTATTGCAGGAAACAATAATAATGTGTTTACCTGGAAAACTCATCTGAGGGATTTACTCATTTATGTTTCAGATATGTGTTTTATGTATGTCAATGTAAACAAACCTTCCTTACTAGTCACTTGTAGATGTGAACTGTATGAAAGATGAAAAACTAACAATAAGTATAGTATAGCTTTACATGAAAATAACAGATACAGAGGCCGGAGCGTGACTCTTACCAAAAACTAGATTGCTGGATCACGGAATGTCATGTGGTAAGGTAAAGTAAATAGAAACCTGATGACATATCGCATAAACCAGAAGGTTACCTTTTGTAGTAAATAGCAATCAACAATGGAAAAAACTCACAAATTACAAAAGCCGTTAGCGCTGACTAATTCCGATTTATCAGAGAGGTAATAAGCTTCCTTCCACCTGACACGTCCACATAATCTACGTCGCTCGCATATTAAACCTGTGAGCTTACCTTTAAATAGAACATTACGGAATTTGAAATCATCACGTAATATACGATTTCTATACAATTTCAGCTCAATCCCCCTGTTTTTTAAACAACTTAAAGTTTACATATAGTAATTAATTTATAATTATTATTGTTCCTTTTTACTTCGTAGATTAATAATTAATCATGAGGACCGCCTCTCAAGTGCTATTTATCGCACTTTCAATTCTGTTCTTGTCCAATTTCCCATTTAGCTTCGCTGGAAGAAGCAGCGACACGGACTATCCTAAAGTACCAGTTCCACCCACTCCACAGTGTTTTGGCTTCCCTGGATCCGCGGAGTGGGAAAAGTGTTGGCGTGACTTCCGTGATCAAATGCAAACTTACCATCAGCAAATGATCGAGTACCAGAAAAAATTGCAAGCAATGAATAATCAAAGGTAAGTTTAAAAATTCCTTTTGAATTTCAAACATATTTTTACTAATTAATACTAATTCAAAATACTTACTAATTAAAATACTGACCAATTATTACCAAGTACTTATTACAATTCTATTATTCTATACAAACAGTAGCAGCGACGATGGAGCAACCACTTCCGTCTTCTCAAATGGCTACACCATCCGTGCTAAAAATCTCAATGTCAACACCAATTCCGTAAATGGTCAAACAACCGTTGAGACATTCATCGGTAGCCCGGAGAGTCTCAATGTGACTACTGAAGGAAGAACTATAAAGTGGGAGTGCATCAGGAATGATCAAGTGGATAGATGGCTAACTCTGACTCCTCCGGACAGTGTCAACCTCAGTAGCATCGAGTACGAAACGAAAAATCAACACCTCTACATTTTAGCACCTGCTGATCCTAATTATACCGGTACTGGAAGCAGCAGTTCCAGCTCTAGCAACTTTGTATCTTCCGGTGGTGGGACATCATATTCCAACTCTTTTGTCTCGAATTCCTAAACCCTTCCTCTGTTAATTTGGAAACTAGTTTGTTCTTTTAGCCAGAAGAGGCTAATTTAAGTGATGTATGTACTATAATTCCAGTGATCCTTCCTTTACTGTACATAGATGATTTCATGGTCAAGAGCCATTGAACTTTCTGTTGTGTTCATTCATGTATTTTTCCTTCCAATTACTTGTTTCTCACCTCTTTCTGACCTTTATCTTTTGATTACGCTTTTAAAATTTGATTTTCCATAATTAGTTCCTTTACACCCGTACGTGTCAATTCCAAAAGACTTTTAAATTCATAAGACTGTGTGATGAGGTTCCATTACCTCAATCTCGTGAACTTGAACTTATATGCATCGTAGAACGTAGTAAAGATTTTTATTTAAATGAGACGTCATGGGATACTTTGTCAAGGCTTGTTAAATCCAAAACTTTTCTTCCTTGTTACCATTTCTAGCAATAATTACCGCTAATGTTATATGAAAGTAAGTCCTGTTAAATAATAACATGTTGATTACGAAATAGTGATAATAAACGATCGAACACAAACAATAATTCCCTTACTTAAATTAAACAACGTACACGTAAAAATACTTATGCAAAGTGAACATCTACTTCAGTGTGTATCTATATGTGAATTATATGCATATCAACTTAAGTAGAACAAACAAATCCACGGCTTCCTCAAGCCTTGAACATTTCAACATTGAGACGAAGAAAAAGCTATAGATGGAAAACTTTATTGGACTTGTATTTTAATGTCGTATAAGCTGTAGCTGTAGCTGTATAGGTAAAACGAAAAAGGACATCCTTTAGTTATAAAAATTATAGAATAGGATAGTCATAAAATCGTGGAATAAAAATTAGATCGATTAAATATTCGAACCATTTAGCACACATAAAAGTACATACGTTTTGATTGGAACTTAATTTAACATAAAATCGACATTGCTTCCGTAGTACTAATTTTTCAGCTTGCTTCACGACAATAAAACTTGAAGTCGCATATTATACTTTTTTAATGACTACTTATATTATATTTACAGTAAAGAATAAGCATTTTGTTTTGCATTCTTCCTACAAAACTCCTCACCATAAGGTTTTCTAAGAATCTAAGAAAGAGCTTTGCTGACAGAATTTAAAAGTTGATAAGAACTTTTGAGTGCTGTGCTGACGTGACAGGATAAAATATCCAGTTCCGATTTCATACGCCCTTAATAAGTGCAATCATACAAGTTTTGCATTTGGTCATGTTATTCTACACGGAGGACATGGGGATGTCTCATCCTGGTATCTCATTTCACATTACACGGTCAGAAATCTCTCTCCCTTCATATATATACAAAAACATTTTATATACGCAGACACAGTCTCAGTCTGCCTCTGAAAAGGCCAATGTATAATTTTCATTTGTGGATCCACAAAGTTGTTTCTCTGGTAGTTCCTTCCTAAAAATATCACTGAAAAAAAAACAAGAGCTTAACCGCAGTCCCTTCATTATCATCCTACATGGGACAGTTTTGGTTTTATTTATTGTTTCAAAAGAACAAGTTCATAGATTCTTCTTAAGTTTACACAAATAATATGATCCTCAAGTGTAGGAATCTCTTACACGTGTTCTCTCATCTTCCTATCTCTTCTTTCCCCAGTTATAAAATATTTGTAGTAAATAGTACTTGAGGTGAATTTCGATTGTGCTATGGTGCGGCTTAAGTGTTTAAAGCAGGGCAGATTAATCAAAAGGTCAAAGATTAGATATATGTAATATATTGTTGTGACTCAGTTTAATTGTAAATAAACATTTTGCTGGAAAGTAAACAATAGAGACCATCATCATACAAAGGCCTTCCTATGGTTGAGTTTTACGTTCAAAAATCTTCACCCGGATTTTTGAAAAGGTTCGAAAATTAAATATTTTTCTTTCATTTAATGTAACTTTCATTTTTGTATTATTGACCTCGTTAGCTCACTATACTTTCACGGCTAAATAATTTGCTACTTTCAGTCTACACAATGCAATTTTACTCCAACATACAATGGAATAATTATAACTATTGAAACACAGTGAAAGTTTTAAGGCATTATTAATTTAATTAATGAATTCAAAATTTTAGGCTCTATATACGTAATATTACTTCTTGGAGGTCAGGCCAACATCTCTCAGCATACTCTTTTGACCTAAATGATACAGGCTACATTGAAATAAACAATACTAATTTTTTTCTAAGGCCGCATCATGTAGTCAAATTTCATAGGCAAAATAAAATTATCATTCAAGGGCTCAGTTCCTGTGTTGTAAAGAAAGGTAGCAAAATTCCTTTGCCTTTTTAGCCATATTATTTTACCCGAAGTGCTGATACAATAAGTGCGAAAAAGTCTAAGATAACTGATTGTGAGTATACAAGTATATAGTGTGGTACTTATGATAAAGTGGAATGAGAAAAAATTATGACAGGCAAATATCTATAGACTTCGGGTTGATTACCGAAGCCTGGTATTTCAGTAGTGTATATATTTTTCCAAAGTAGTGTGGACCTTAATTGTGAATTCATTCTTGGAAATTAATAGTTGAGTTTACTTTCCGAGATGGTTTTTTGACGGAGCGTGTCATTGGAGATTTATCATCGTGAGAATGAATTGTTTATATGTATATGAATATATGTATAAGCTACAAATTAAAAATGCATGGATAGATAATGGAGAGAGACAAAAAGAGAGGAAAGGATCGTTTTAAGCGGCATGTGAAGGTGTCATTTTATAGTGATTAGACTGCTTGGATGCCTTTTCCCCCAACCGCACTTAAGTTGTAGATAAGGGAGCTCCTGACATAATAATAAGAAACAAGAGGGCAGACAACAAAACCTTTGAGATTAATGTCCTACTGGTTAAAAGCCTTACAAAGTGTTTTTCTTGTATTTTTTATCATTACGTCTGTCCCAAACTTGATTGACAGTATCGTTCAATGCCTCCTCCTTTACACAGAGCTTCCTTTCAATCTATCTCTCATATTGTATAGTTGCACTCACACCTCACCATTCAGTTCTCTAATATTTTTTTAATTTTTCACAGGATGAATCCTTTACAGTGGCTCACAAGTATTTTCAGTCGGAGACGACGATCCAGGAAATACTTAAAATACCGGAGGAGTTTGGACGAAAGAATGTGCACGGATTCTCCCGGAACACCTGAATGGAATAGGTTTTGGGATAGTTGGGAAGAAACAAAATTAACTGGGCTGAGGAGTTCGGTTCGTTTGGGTAGGACCATATCAGCAGCATCATCCAATGCTCAAGGAACGGTGAATAAAAGAAATACCCTGACTCATTTAATCCCCTCAAATTCGGGTCCAAAGAAGGATGTGGATAAGTTTTTCTGTGCTAAACAACATGACAAATCCCCGTTAGTCATTTTTATTATTATCACACTAGTAGCTGTAACTACTCATGTCCTTGCATTTTTAATTGTCTTTTCGTGACTTCATTTCCTGGAACAATCTTTATGGGAACTCAGGCCATTGTGTCTTATATTAATTACTCATTAACTTTTGTGTGTAGTCAACTTTTTGATCTTCTGTAAGTATACTTATGTACATTTGGAGCTATACTTGAAAGTTTTCGGTGAATAATTCCTCTGACTGTTGTGAGTAGAAGGAGTCAAGTACCAGGTTATCTTTTGGTGATACTCCACAGATGCAAGTACGGTTGCGGATGCATTCCTCCTATCGCACGTATAATTGCTCATGCTACATTATCTACTATACTATGAAATAAAATGTCTATATAATTATATACATAAGTAGGTCCAGTGAATATAATTCCGCCCCCTTCCAATATACCACGGTCCAACAGCTAATAATTACGCTGTGTAACATTCAACATAACCATTATTGATTCCCTGCAAGGGAGTACGTATCGGGGGGGACTTTGAAATTCACCCCCAGGGGATGTTAATGTGACACCCACCCCGGGGGTTGGCCAACAATATTACATTTCCATGTATTTTTGATGATATTTTTGTTTATAAAACAATATTTAAATTGAGCGGTCAAAACATTCTAAAATTTGCCCTTATTTTCACATTTAAGTCAAATATTTTAAGAAACTCGGTTTTTGGACCTCGAATACTTCAATAACATGCAATGGAAAAGAGGAGAGGCCTACATGAACAATAGGATAAGGGTTTTTCTCACGACATTACGACCATGTTGGCGGTTGGGGCTAAGCATATGTGACGCCAGCTGCAGTGTCCATACTCTTTGCTGACAAGCATTCCAATGTTACAGGGCTACATGTCCCCAGCCCACGTAGCCCAATAAGGTCACCTAGCCCGAGAACACGTGGCCCTATAACAATGACAGCAAGTAATACGGAAAACGAAAACTTCCTGTGGTGAATTTAATGACAAATGGGCGCATCCATTCTGCCCATGCACAACGGTCAGTTTACCGATTTTGGCGGCCCTTCGTTTCGACCAAATTGAAATTGCTTTGTGAAGCAATGTAAAT
>JAQFXU010001365.1:0-30001 GCA_034693705.1 Spatulosminthurus flaviceps | reverse complement strand
GTTTTAATTGAATGTTTAAGTTTGCTAGTACTATAACATAGCTGGTCCTTCGAAAATCTGAAAACCCAAGTTGAAGTCAATCCGCTCATTGACACCCTATATAGTATCGTTTATCTGTACATAGTCGGATTTCAAATGAGAATTAGCTTTGTCTTATCTAGAAGAAAAATCCTTAGTATATACTATCCTCCAGGAAAACATGACAATATGAAGGAAATGAATCTTCGTGCTAATACACAAAGAAGCCAAGTAAAATAATCTCCAGGTAGTCAATGCACACGCAAACATATTACTCCACCTTGTACTTCCTCCCATATAAACTAGAAAAGAAAAATAATAAAAGAATCACGAAAGGGGGAAAACATTGAATTCCATCTTCATCCAAACCAGAAGAGGTTAGATTTCATAAGGTTTTAATCTGACATAAGATAGATCACAGAGAAAAAAAAACAGGATCCATCCAAATTCAATGTAAACAGATAAAACCTTTTGTATGCAGCTACCTAATAAAATGATACTAGCAATTTCTTAAAAAATATCTCTACTAAGCCAACGTATAAATTCCAAGACACTCCTAATTCATTCGTAGAGTAGATGAACCTCCAGGTGATTTTGCTATCCTATATGGTATTGCACACACCATGTACTTTAATCCTCAGCGTATATACATACCTATACACATGCAATTATAAATGGATAAAATTTAGAGCTGGTAAGAAATCATTGGTCTGGTTATGTGGAAATGTGTGGGTAAATTACTCCCAGACATAATAATAAATCCTCTAACTTTTCTCCCTCTCCCATTATTTCTCTTCCAACCAAAAGGCGTGCGGAAACTAGTGAGACTCTCACTACTATGGAAACAAGGATATATCCCCGAGCTTAAATTTCCTTTGACCAAGGTGAAAGGTACATAAGCGTGATAAGCCCAGACCAAGCTGGAACGTAAACACCAATGGTATTTGTGGGTCTGGGAGTTGTATGTGTCCGTCTCCGTCACTATCTATTACTAAAACCATAGATATTTTTACAAGTCTATTAGACACAGAGAGAGAGAGATAGCAGTGGGCTCGTATTATCCATATACTAAAACCCAAGCCTTTTTGCATACTAGAAACATATCAACATTTTCGATTAAATTGCTCTGCAGTTCTAGGGGAAAAGCCGTAGTAGCTGCAGACAAAAACTCTTGGAAAAAGTTTCGAGAGAGGAAAGAACACATTGAAAGACAAGGGTGATGCGACCAAGTTGAGCAAGCAACGGTGAAAGAATCCAGGTTGCAGGTAAAGGCGAGCTCGTCGCTTGACTGACTTGACAGACTAAACTAAGCATAAGTGCAGGAAAGTAATATCAATCGTTCTCGATTATGTACGAAATTATAGGCTAATGGTGAAAATTCACATTCCTTCATGTCAACAGGGAGGAAATGCCATTTCATCAGTATATTACATTACTGGCCTCCAGCTCTCCCTTTCCCATCTTTCCAAGAAGAACTCTCTTTCACAAATCCTCTATGTACCTACAAATGTACGTGTAGATATAATCATAGGGATTTCCCCATCAGATTTGAAATTCTCCACACAAATATTACATTGTATTCTGTATACAAGCCATATGTTATTCATGAGAAAAAGGAGCTTGGAATTTACAGAGATTATTCTTCTGCCTCTCTCCCTCTCTCTACTCTCAACTGAGAGAATCCTTTCTATCCATCCAATCTATAGCCAACCTTCTGGTTTTGTAGACTAACCAATGTGTATACGTTATGTACTACTACTTGCCAATGTAATATAATGCAAAAGTCGTCCAGGTTTTATTCTACCTATAAAGACACATTTCCCTCACACACACACACACACACGTAAATAGAGGCATAGGGGGAAATAGCGGATATATTTGGCACATTTGTTCACACAAATATGTCCACATTAAATCTATACAACCTGAGGCCCTTGCATATATTGGCCCTGGGATTCCAGAAAAGCCATCCCAGCATGGGTTTTACATATGTTTTAATCATGAAACCATCTGTTTGGCTTGGCACATTATTCCCTTGAGATTTTACCTATTAAACGAGCACACCGTTCGTTCCTTCCATTCCCTCCATCTCTCCTCCGTTTGCTTTTTGTTATTATTACAAAACCAGCACATACTATTATTATCCCTTTTATAGCCAACTTACTCTTCCATTGCTTTCATCCCTCAACGGGAGATTCTCTAATTCATATTTACAGACAAATGAGATAAAACAACTGCATCCTACAATTCCTACTCTGACAGCCTTACCTTTAATGGTCCATCATGTGGAGAAATTCTGTTGGAGAAAGGAACGATGTGGACTCGCTATAGTACAAACCGCTCTACAAGTAACACATTTATACACACTGCATTACAAATACAGAGAAAAACAGAATTTTCCCTATGTTTCTGCTTTTACTATTTAATTCTACTGAGAATCAGCTGTCCAATCGGGCTACACATGTCATATTTGCTATACCATGTGTGCTACATATACTTTCCCCAGAAACAAGCCCTTCAACTTTTATCATTGAATTTTCCCCAGATAATATTCCGAGTGAATGGTGGGTCGAGTCTTTAGAAACAACTTTAATGGTTTTATTTCTAGCTTTGGTTATAATTCAAAAAGAGCTTAGCTCTTTCCTAAAGCTTATACTTTATACTACTTTGCCGATGGAGTAGCCAGTACTACTGGTTGCCTTGTCAACAGTTCATTTCGTTTCTAGCCCTAAACCATTGGGGTATATCTGGGTAGGACGGAGAAATTTTTCTTTATATGTCTTATATATTAATTACAGGGGTGTGTTGTTGAAGTGAAAGGATGTGATTTAAGTGAAGTAGATCCTCAAATACGTAAGTAAGTAGTAAAAGCGCAAAAAAAAGTTGCAAGTACAAGTGCTATGTAATTATGTGCAAAAGAGTGAGAGAGAGAGCGAGAAGGAGTGAGAAGGAGAGAGCAAGAAGAAGACGAAGAAGTAGAGATAGAAGAACCGACGAGCCGAGCAAGTCAGCAACCAAGTAAGTAGTTACAGTATTACTCTTGAAGGAGCCTGGAGCATGCAAAAGTGCAGTTGTAAGCAATGCTCCTGGTATAATTATATGACTGTATATGTATAGACAAAAGTCTCAAATATATGTGAAACCTACATTGATGTATATGATCTTCAGGGAAATGAGGCTAGATGTATATATGAGCCAAGCCCTTTATGTAGTTGTCATCATCATGAATAATATACATTACTTATTAGGGAAGGAACCAAGTAGTTATATGCATGTAAAGCCTTTCATACATATCTAAATGTAGGTCTAAGAGCAAAACTCACTACCACCAAATGTTAGATGATAGAAGCATCTCTTTAAGTGGATAGAAGTACCACGGGCATGAATTCCTACCTCGAAAACTCCTGTCAGCCTGCAAGAGAGAGAGAGAGAGCCCTGAGAAAGCCTCAACTTTCACCAACAAATTTTCTCTTTCCCTATTTTCTCAATAACGTTAGATACAGTGAATGCAGATAGCCGCAGCCAGTCTCACACACAGCAGCTCTGAATATCTGTACGCATGTATAGGAAACTAGAAAAGGAAGAAGACGACGTAGTCATGAAGAAAGAAGAAATGGGAGCAAACCACTACCGCCAGCAAGAGCAGGATCCATGGATACTACTTACTACAAGTCCCTGTACATAGATACATTACAATGCATAAAAGATAATCAACAAGAAAATAAAATGAGATGATAGATGATGACATTGCTCAAGTAGATTATCAACCTTTGAACAATTCATCATCATCAACCACTTCTCTCCCATACATACTAATTAACACTGAATTAAATCTCAAGAGTACTAAAAGTGCATTTACATTTCCCTCAAACCTTCCTTCAACTTCCGTTCTGAGACGAGAAGAACGAGTAGGGGAAAAAATCCACAGGAAATCCATGAAGATGTATTTACCCTACCTACAACATAACAACTCTTCTTGTGGTTACATCAGAAACTCAACAACATCCATAAATATGCTACAACTCCTGCTTCCGCCTCCGCCCACGGTTCCAGATAAGTACACATACACAAACACAATAACAGCATGCAGTTGTTTAGTAGGAGCGGCTGTTGAAACATTAACTTGATTTCAAATCCCTTGGAATTCCACTAAGGTTTTTTTCCCTCTTGCTCCGCGAGAAAATTCCAAGAATGTGCCCATCCGCTCTTAAATTCACAATGCTAAGTGTTATGTATGCATACATATTATATTTAACTATATAGTTTATCAAAGGGAATTTATGTGATACGCGTATATACATATTTGCAAATATCCTCATATGTGATGTGTATGCTCATCCTTCGTTTGAATATCCTATGACGTAAAGGTCTTGCAGTGCATGCATAAAAATACAGACCTATATATGTTGCCTGTATATATATATAAAAGACCTAAACATTTAATTACGTATATGTATGTATATTATACATGTATGCACACTCATATGCAAGGATACACGCTAGAGACTCATGATTGCTCAAGAACCGCTCCAGCCCTGAGAGATGATGAGCATGGTAATTTACTCCATAAATACATTTCCCGCTGTAGCCTACAGTATATGCATACATACGTACCCAGTAAAGTTGTAATAATAAGGAGCCCCAATTGTCAAATTACATGCAAAGGAAAATGATGATTAACAAAAAGCCTCAAGTTATTTTTAGAGTAAACTCTTCTCCATGCCTGTGTATGGCCCAATAAAAACACGAGAGTAAACTGCCAAATGGGGAATTGAAACTAATTAAGTAGGATATTTTCGAAATTAATCCCAATCCACGTAGGACTCACTTTTCTAGATTAAATCTCAGAATTTAATTAGAGATTACACTCACGCAGTATAGTACAGTTCGTATATATAGTCAGCCAGGAAAAAAAACTCCCAGCAAAAGTAGAGTAACATAAATTCAGGGGAAAAAACAAGAGTCAAGAGGATATACAGAGAAAAGAGCATTTACTTGTACTTTTATGTATGCGAGTTGTTAGGAGCCTTGCTACAATAAATAACGAAGGAGTGACAGGGAAAAAATGTGAAAAAGATTGAAAGTTGTTACATGAAGAGGGAAGGAGGAGGACTTGAAGAAGAAGAAGTAGAATAAGACGAGGAATCGTATCGCATGATGGCATGCACTTCATGTTGAACAAGACACCACGGTAAAATAGAGGATGAGGAGACAACAACCAAGAAAAAATAATTCAACGTTAGTTACCTTGGCAGGTACATCAGGCACGAGAGTGTAACCATGGACTATGATAGGATCTTCGTACTTTCCATTCCAGAAATCCAACTCGACGCATCGACAGCCAGCCAAAAGGCTTTGTCTGTACATCTCCACAGAACTTTTCCCCGTCAACTGATGGCCTGTGCATTGTATGTACATAAGGAGTCATCCAAGAGCATCCGTCGTCGTCGTCGTTCAATGTAAGTGGTTCAAGTAATAGTGTTAAGAGTTGCAAGGGGATAGTCCGTAGTTGGTTGCATATCCAGACATGGAAATAAAAAAAAATACAGAAACCCAATCAATCAATACTTTTGTCATTCCTTTCACGCTTTCTCTACTCTCTCTCTCTCTCTCTCCACTAAAAAACACTATCACATACATTCCATTCCCATATACATTACTATGTCTACTATGTAAGCACGGGATTAAATACCTACCTTCTTCCTAACTATCGGCCGTGCATTTCTCATGATTCCCCATCCTTTTATCTACCACGGCTACATTACCACTGCACTGTACAAAACTATGTAACTCCTGTACTATCGGCAAAATATATCCTAAAAGGACAATTTACTCCGACGTGAGCAACAACTACCAGACAATTTGTGTGCCGAACTTACTCCTGCAGTTCTTGACTATCTGCGTATACAGACGATAGCTCCTGCTGCATGGCAAGTCCATAGAAGGAAGGAACCACGTCATGGTTATCAATGTCTGTACTGTACTTTCACCATACAAGTGCGTATGTCCGTGCCAAATAATATGTATGCTTGTAAAGTACGTGAAACCTTTTCCTATACCAGCGCTATACAAACGGACGAAAGGGTCTAATAATTATAGTCATTTGTTTAAATAAAGAAAATAGAGAGCTGAAGGCATCCGGCCATAGAAACTATAAAGTAGATTGCTCGTTTCATTTGACCTCGTCAATGATTCCCTTTAGTGATGTTAACACCAACCCAACACGCGTATAATAACAACTACATACACTTCCTCACGCTCTTGATAGCTTTCTCCCTCTCTCTCTATACATATAAATAATTTACGTCATGTATACAAAAGACTCTCTACACCGGCGTCCGGAATCTTGAAAAAATTCTAAACATCATCGCTTACGTAATCAAATCTATGCAACGAAAACACCTCGACAACATTTAAATCAACTGAATTTTCTTACACAAACTTAGTAAAAAAGCATTCTTGTAATCTTGTAAATAGAAAATGTTCATGTTAAAAACGTTTTCAGGTTTTAAGTAACAGGCCAACTTTCCTTAATGTTAAAAATTCTATTTAAGTTATAAAATAGTATAGCCTTGGAAAAAACTTATTTTCTTCCTTCTCAAGCTTACAATAAAAAAGATTCAGAAAGAGGAAAACAGAGCGAGAGAGAGACGAAATATCTCCCAGATAAAATGCAAAGAGAAAAGTATTGTTAAACAAAAGGAGGGGACGACAGAGAAAACTCTTACAAGGAAAAAATTCTATTAAGGATTGGAAGAAAGAAAGAGAGGGGAAAAAAGAGAAAGTCAGTGAAGGCAGAAAAAGGTTTCGGGGAGATGGAGATACATATAAATGTATTTCTCCTTGCATGCGAAGTTACATAAAAAGTGAAAGCTGTAGAAAGGCTAATGTAAAAGTCTCATTTGAAATTGACTTGGACGATATGCTTTTTTTAAAGTATACACATAAACGTACATATCTATAAATCAGCTTTTGTATTGTGCACTGTTGTACAACACTTGTATGTATGCTCAAGCGGAATACAACTTTCTGGGTGTGTGGTTATCTTTCCCTTTCCTACTTTCTCTCTCTCTCTCTCTCGCTCTCTCTCTCCCTAGGGAAAATTGATTGGAAGGTTAGGAATTTTTAGGAATCTTTTTCTTACACTGCACTCTGATTTTTCTTTGACAAGGAAAAATTCAATAGAATCTCGGTAGATAAATCAAGTTTCACCATGGGTGATTTTTCGAGGAGAATGAAGAAGATACAGGGGAAAAGACACGTCTATTCCGTAAATGTGATTTTCCCCCTGTTTATGTATGGGGTAACAGCTGAAAGTGAAACAAGTTTTCTAACCATATCAATGTATTTTTGTCTACTTCCTCCAACGTATGGTGTCCAAACAAATGATGGTTATTTAAAAAAAAAAAGTAAACTACACAATCTTGTCATGTCACTCTCAACAACCTACTATAGGTTACATCTTTACAAGGATTATTAAAACTAGAGGCATATAACCATATGCCTCGTCCAATTTCAGCCACGATTTTATGACTTAAACAACTCCAGTTCAATTGCATGAAAGGAAAAGTTCATATCCCATGTGAAGATAGTATAAGGGTCCTCAGGGATATAGTGGGTAAAGTTGGAAAAACATGAAATAACCATTTCAATGGGGATTAAATTGACGTAATTATTTGTTGAGAGTTGTTCCCCTACTCCAACCTTGGAGCGGAGATGGCTGTTAGGTACAAGAAAAAAAGGTATGAAGGTACTAAAAAACAGACGGGAGAGAGAGAGAGAAAAAAATAAGGCTAACTACCTACGGATTCTAGAGAAGATAGCGTAAACGACCAAAAACTCAAGAGTCGACGGGAATAGTGTAGGAGGAGGAGGATGAAGTTGAGGAAATAAAGAGACGATAAAATATGAGATGAAATTCTATAAAGAAAAAAATGCTATACACACTTTACCTGTGAGATAGGTGTTGTGAGAGGAGTTAATAAAATAATGGTTGAGAGGATGATCCATATCATCACAGAGATCAAATTTCTCCATGGCTACGATGGAACTATCTTCTGAGAGAAGGTACCGTAGGAAACCATCCAGAGAGATCATGCCCTGTTGTTTATAGCACAATTTCGGCTCATAGGCAGCAATGAGCTCTAAGGCCCGCTCAGGGGTTGTGTAAGGATAGAGAATTTCATTGAGTCGAGGATCACGTTGTTCCTTATTGATGAACTCCATGAATTGTTCGGCTGACATCAATTTTTTCTTATTGAATGCTGAGAATTCATCGAAGACTTTCTCCACTTCCGGTCTTACAGTCAAATGTTTATAGAATGTGAAAAACTCCTCAAAAGTAAACTTTGAAAGGTTCACTGTGTCGTTCTAAAGAGAATCGTACAAAGGGAAAAAATATATACCCCAGAGGTAAATAAATAGCTCACAAATCACCAGCAACTGTTCAAATATCTACAACTACTTATACCGATAGATATTATATAAGACTATACATAGTAATATACGTACAGAAACTGGGAAATTGTCCATTGACAGACAGACTTCCCATTGAAATACCATGAATGAATAAATATCCTACTCTGACTCTGACTCCTACAAATATTTCATCTATTCTAACCCATTAGTTTCAACAACTCACAATCTTGTACAGACTTACTGTCCATATAATAACTGTAAATGACTGGTAGTAAAAGTACTGCTGGTATTTCTATAATATCCTAAATATCAACTTTCGCCCTCCAAAAGGTTAAACCTCTATTATATTCATTTAGAATTGAGAGTCAATTTCCAATAGAAAAAATCTCTTGGAATTCACATAAATAAAATAGTCACAATAGTTGTCTACAGAGAAAGAAAACACAACTTCTGCACTTTATTTCAATTTCAATGCAACCACTGCTTTTTTTTTGCATATGTGTCTTCTCAAAATTCCGTTCAAATCTAAAAGATATACAATTTATTCAAATCCCTTTTGGTACACAGAAATTACTCGATAGGAAAACCTGACTCGGGAAATAATTGATAAATGCAGATGGGAAAAACTTCCACATTAAAATCCATGGAAGCGTACAGGATCCGTTTGCTAGCATTGCATAGAAAAACCACAAATGTAAATAATATGGTATCAAATATCAATCCTCCATAGTAAATACAGTATAATTTATTATAAATGCATATTGTGGTAACGAATTCCCTTTCCTCCATCCAAAGTCTCTAACTAGCATCAACTTTTACATGAACAACTTCCAATTGACGAAACCTTTCCATAGTGAAGATACAAAATATAATATCTTTTATATAATGTAAGTAACCGATAGGAAAATGTATGTACTAGATACGTAATAAATGGAAAAAAATTGAAACTCAAGCAAATATTATATTTCTCGTCAGCAAAAACGAAAATTCTGCGGAGAGAAAAATTATAGTAAAAACGCAAAGAAAAAAGGAACGCGCCCTTTTATGTACAAAACAGTTATACATAATTCATTAGTTCTAAAGTTTCAAGCAGGTTCCATCCAATATTACATTGATTTGTATATAGCAATCCCTACAAAACTTTACTACCACTGCACTCTAATATATGTACTAGTTCTATCTCACACATATCAACACATTTAGTTTCTATACGTTTATCTACACATGGTTTTGTAACACACTGAAAATATTCTATTATTTTCAACAAACTTTTACTTGATGTTTTACATTATATCAGACCATGTACATATAATAGAAATATTTTATGACCTCCAAAAGAGGCGTAATGGATCATTTCCTAGTATTTTCCCCAAGTATAATAGGTTACTTTGTGCATAAATAATGGGTTCATTTTAACAGAGTTTCAAATTACGAGTTAGTATTTTCCGCGAAAATTCCATAACTATATAGTTTGGAAAATAATGAATTTAATGACACACTAAAACTCACTGGTTACGAAAAATAATGAATTTAATGACACTTTTAAACACACAAATAGTTCAGTGAAGGTTTTAATTCAGCTATAAATAAAAATTCCCTAGTGCTGCTAAATGGTCTTGGAAACTTAAAGGGCTTAGAGAAAATGGTTGAGTAAAATATCCGGAAAAGCCTGGATTTTCTCAAAAAACCTGTTTTACTACTTTTTCGGACTCACTCAACATAAAATGTTACGCCTCAAGTGCCAATTACATAGAAGGCTTATGCTTGGAGACCCACCATAAAAAGTCAGTGCAATTTGCAAAGAAGTGCATTTTCTTATGTGGGGCTTCAAAATTTCACGCTTCCAAAATATAGGAAAGAATTTCTGTGGGAAAATACAACTACCGTCTATCCCTATCCTTAAACCATTGCAGGTTACAGTTACAGGGACTATATAAGAAAATTAGTAAAAATGAGCATAGAAAAATTGGTAAAATGATACCGTGAGAAAATACACTCTCATGGTCCAACAGAATGCACACATCTCTCTACCACACATACTTACATAATTACATCATATATATAGACACAAAAATATAATTACGTAAGCATATGTATACGAACGCTCGAAGATAGTCAAATCTTTGAATAATATTTATTATTTGAGAAGTTTATCATTATATAATATAAAGGTAGAAGAAATATATAGGTTTTTACCAGATAAAATGAGGACTTGGCCAATTTTTCAACGGGTTTAGCCAAGGCCAAGGCTGACTATGGAAAATGGAAAAAAATCACAACTTCGACATATAGCCACCACACACAATAACAAATAATGACAATGAAAATATGAAAAAAAAATTATTGTAGCCAAAAAAACACGGCATCATCAAAACATCTACTATCATTGCACATTCCACTCTCAAATACACTAAAGTCACGTCATCTAAAAAGTAAGTACATTTTGCTTCTAAAATGCGCTCACTCCACTATAACTCACCCTTGATTCATCTCATCTCCCTCCTATGTATTCAGCGCAAACAACATCTTTTTGCCGTGCAAAAATAATTAAGCTTCATTTCAAATGTCTCACACGAAAGTTTTACTAATAAAACTACTATTGTCGCTACTATTTTGTATAGCGGGAAGTATGTACATGTACATTGTTTCCTTCTACAAGATATTTCTTCCGAGTTACACCAAGAATTTCTTTTTGAATAAATCTCCATATTCACTTGTGCAAAAGCCTCATTTACTAATTAAGACATTTCCACCCCCGCACCTTTCAACAGTCAAGAAGAAGAATAATACCTTGCGGCTTTTGTTAAAAATTATTATTCCTATCCAAAAGATGCACACAGTTCATGGTAAATGTATTCCAATGAAAAGATTCATTCATGGTGTAACTCACAAATTAGCTCATCAACGACTATCTAAAGTTACCGAAAATAAATAAAAGAAAAGGCGCCCAAGAGCTTTGTAAAAATAATAACGCACATATTTTTTTCAAATTAAAAAAAACTTTCTAACACTATAAATATATACCTTCTATTTTCTATGCATAAATGGCCCTCATCATGCTCCAAAAAATTTCGTATATTTCACCATAAAGTAGCAAAAATTATGTAGGAAAAATACTTTTTTTCTATGTAACGTTCCGTACATCGTAAGTTTATTTACATACAGAGCTGAGATATAGACATTAGCTGAAAAGTTATTAATTATTACTTGTGTATGGCAGAAACTGTTGAAAATAAATTCATTCAAATGTTCTATACTCTACATATGTATGGCTATTCATACAAACTAACACTAACGCATGACTTACTCAGTATTGGTGACATATAAATTTCGCATGAAAATGTTATTCCATCCTATGCTATATTTTAACTTGTACAACATTAGAACGGAACTTTGTGGTTTCCAGATGGAATCACAATCTATTCTTGATAGACGAAAAACTTGCATATACACATGCAATGTTGTGTACATACATAGTTAAGAGGCAGAGCGGTGGAAGTAACAAGTTTCATGCTTGATGTTATATGTGGATGCATGTAAAGGGTAAATGTGAATGTAAATATGTACTGAGGAAAGTGTAAGACTGAAAGAAAATGTTTAATTGATATAAACAAAACGTTTATATCTTGCGGAGCGTACATACGTGTATAGGAAGTTAAATGTGGAGGACAAATGTATGGGATGTTTGTGTGCATAAAATGGAAGTAATAACCTGAAAATATTTGTTACTTGTTGTATTAATAAATATTACGCCTATACTTTCTACATACATATTTTCAAGCTCTTGTACATTGTCCTATATACGTTACTAAAATTTACTTTAGTGAATTTTGAAATTTTACATGAAATAAAGGAATGTGCCTTGTTTTAGTAGCAATTTCTTGTATTTCGCATCAAATAGTAGTAGTGATACTCATAATTACTCAAGTAGAAACTAAAACGGAATTTATCGTTGAGATTATTCATGCAAAATGATTTTCTGTTTACCTTTCCTGAGGTAATTCCCGCGGCTTCCAGCGCCTTCTCCACTCTCTTTCGATCTTCCTTGTTGGTTGCAAATGCCTTGACAATATTCTTGACTGGAATTTTACCCTGCTTATCCGTCATAATACACAGCTTGGAATGGATCTTTTGAAGGTAAGCCATGAGTGAGCCATTTAGCTGCATCAAATTATAAGCCATTGACAGAAGTTCGTCTGCCCATTGCTGAAAATTATAATCAAAATTTAATCATATTTCGATTCTTTTTGTTTACTCTCAGAACCCTCATAATATATTTCTCCTTCATTGTGCAACTGGAGCCGCGGATATGAATTCCAAATAGACAAGTCTATTTCCTATACAATCCATCATCTCAATTGGGTGCAAGGAGAAGGACAGACTTCCGTGGAATTTATATTTTGGTCACATCCATAGTCACAAACTCAAGTATAATGGTGTACATGCATAGTAAATCTAGAGAGGAATTTTCATGACCTAAGACCTAAATCATTGGACATTTCAACGTGAAATAAATATCTGTATACATTGAAAACTCTCCATGGTTTTTTAGTATTCAAGAGTAGCAAACTGCCAAAGAACAATCTCTGGATGCATTGAAAAGTTTTTCTTGTAACTTTCCCTGTATATACACTCCCTCTTTTTCTTTTTCCGGTATGATGACCCACAGACATGGGCTCCTGTGTATTTCCATTTCCCTGTCCTATGGATGTTTCGTCTCATAAAGTTTTCATGACTTTCATTTATGACCATACTCTGTTTATGAAAAGTTCAAGTTCAGGACTGAAAAGGATATTCAGTCAAGAAATATCATAAGCTTGGGAACTATATTGAGGTATCATGAATTCATATGGACGTATTATTTACCAAAAAATGAATACAAATCATGATTAACGTAATTATAATATTCCCTCAACTTGCTTTTGACTTGTACCAAGTGTCAAGCTGTAGTTTTTTCTTTGAACAATGTATTTTTTTTATCTCGTACATGCATATTATGGCGCTTCATAAAATCACCTACAATTTAACTATCATTAATCGCACGCAATAATTCATTGCTGCAGCTGCAGTGAACATTTGAATATATGTATATCAGTAACCGTGAGGATTTTGATCGATACTTGACACAAATCTGAATTACTAGGACACGGTGAGAGAACACGGTGAGAAGCTTAAACATGGCTTGCTAGTTCATGCACATCAAATTGCTATGTCTGGACTGAGGTTTTCCTATATGTAATTCCAATGCAGGTTAATAATTCTTTGACTTCCAATCTAATGGCAACCGTCCATTGCAATAATAATTTATTTATATTTGCTTGTGCCGTTGTGCCTTGCATTACAAACGTGTTGCATTATTATTTCTGCGGAGAATTAATGGCTCGATAATGATTGATGTGAGGAAAAAATATGTTTTTAAAAGACACGTAAACTTGTATGTAATTCAATACCCTATCCATAACATGTAGGCACACCTAATGCTATAAGGCGTAGAATGATTTAGCCAATAGTATACTACAGGCAATTTGGTATGTATGCGTAGTGCAAACTGGAAAATGTTGAGATTCCATGTCAGGATGACATTGCGTTCTCCAAGGTATTAATCAATGTTGCATTAATTGCAGACCCAACATTATCCTGACATGCATGTCGGAGTGAATAGGATTGTATGTATAAAACTGTCCATGTTAAAGCATTTCTCCAATGCAATGTCAGCACATCAAATGTGGCGGGGATGAAACCAGAAATAGAACACGGAGCTGTTTCTGTATGTATTTAAATATGTAAGCATGGTCTGGTTACAAAGCAAATTTCAGTGTAAAACAGGTTGCAGTAAAAAAGACCAAAGTGACACTGACAGGGGAAGGCAGAGGAGAGAGAGCTTAAAATGAACAAATATAACCAAAGACATACCAAAAACGTATGTATACCTTTGCAGTCTCTTTCTTAGCACAACAAAAATTCAAGTAATTTATGTTGACAAAGTCCGGTCCAGAAACGACCGTGAGAGTTTTTTCATCTAGAGTATCCTGAGAACCCATCGTAACGGTTTGACGAAGTTTTGGATCCTTCGGAACTCGGGCACCTTTTCCAGTCCTTGTGTCTCGAATCATTGCAATGTCTATACAGTCTACCTCTTTATTCTGGTTGGTCCAATAGAGCCAGAAACCTTGAGCATCCACACGTAAAGTAACCGTAGCTGGATTCCCTGTTCCAGACTCCTGTACAAGAAGAGAGGGAAAAAATAGAAAAAAATAATAATTAGAAATATTTTACAACTTTTTGTCCTTGCCTTGACATATCATTTGTTAGAATAAGACTTGACTTAAAAGCACAACCGACAATATAATAAAATATCATTTCGATCCCTGATTTACCTCGTCTTTGTCAGTAGTATAGATAAGCTCAATGAGAATTTTATGTAGTTGTTTCCCTAAACTTTTAATAATATACCCACTTTTTTATATTTGTTCTAAGGACATAGATACATATTTATTCGTAACCTTCAGGTAATCTCCGCCACATAGTGGTTTATGAATCATAAAATGAAGTCTCTATATGTACTATCTGTTATATGCACAATTCTAATGAGAAATATCTGCACAATTTTTTGTCTTCTTCTACACCAACTGTGACGACTCCCTCGTATCTCCCTTTGCATGGCATCTATGAATACCAACGACTACAACTACCAAGAACTCTCTACAGAGGAATTAATATTATAGGCACGTGTTTTCATTTAAAAGATAGACACAGACATACATGAGCCTCATCAAGTACTACAAATGTAACATGAAAAAAACAGGATTAGGATCACAATATAATATAATGATTATAGAACTTGTGTACTCCACAGTCATTACATGGTTTGAAGAGGAGCAAAATCAATTATTATTTTCTATTCCTATATACACCCTCCTGACCTTACAATAATTCTCCCTAAATAACCTATTACATATTAATGACTTAAGAATGATATACTGCCAACTCCCTTTTTTTCATTCCATCACCCAAACCAAACTCATCGATGTGACTTTATTCAAGCCATTCAGTAAATGTTTTATGTCTGTCAATCAACCGTATCAATACAAGCAGGATAAACTTTATAAAATTCTCTCACACATACCATTTCATTTATTCCTCCCTCCCTACGTATGTATGTACACATAGACCGCAAACCACATAAACAAAATATTTTTTGCATTGTAAACTATACCGTGGAGGACTTTTTTTTAACTACATACAAATCCTTCAAATAGATCATGTACGCGCATCGTTAATATTCTATAAGCAACCACATCCATAAACTTTTGACTTTTGACTTAGTTTTCCAATGTGCCTGTATAAATTTATTGAATTATTTAAAGAACAAAAATTCTACTTGACTCGAACTTCCAATAAGTTATTGCCACTAAGGAAATAACCATTCAGTATCTTATTTAGAAAGTTATAGAAGAGGAGGAATTTCACAGGTAAATTATTAAAGGCTATGGCGTTATTTACACTGTGAAAATTCCACGTCCTCTTTTTCGTACCATCGGTGAGGAAGATGGAGCAAGGGATTGCGTTCGGTTAATAAGGAAATGTAGCTTCCAAGTGCTCCGTTTATTCCCGAGATAATCTGCGTTTGTGGATACGTAGGAAATCCATTTGTAAATAATAAATAAAATTCCCTCAAGATACATAGCAAAGTATTTTGAGAGTGTTATTTGTGCTATTACAGAGCCCAGGGAAGATGCAACACGTAGGATAATATTGAATAGGAAAAGGTAGTTTAAGAAAATGCTGAGAGAATGAAAATCGGATGAGATGAGTGCTATTATCATATTGTGGGAAATGCATAATAATAATAAAACTGATACACCTATAGTATTTGGATCCTACTTGTTTTCTTCCTTGTTATATCACCACAATAGGATACTGTCATTGGGTATTGGGTGTATATGCTAATAATTCTAAGCTTATTAGTATACTTGTACTGGTATAGTGTGGCAGTAGAAAACCTTATGTATATATACAGTCCAAGTTATGGAGTTGGTTGAATATTATGTAAAGAATGGTAGTTTGAATGGGATCATATATGCATGCTTGGACAAATTCCTCAACAAGTAGTGTGTATGTGAGTGTTGCGGTGGTAGGGAGACGATTGTAAGTAAATGGATGGAAATAAAGAGACAATGTCGAGTGCTACTTGTCCATGCCATAAGAATACTTAGACAGCATCAGATTGGATTTGTATGATATTACACTTTATATATTCATCAATGGGAGGGAAGCGAGGCATTTGTTAGGCAGGTATATATGGTTTATCTGTCTAGTAAATGGAATAATTCTCTTATGGTATTTCAGATCAGATGCTATTATGGAAGATGAGGGAATATTATGCCACCACTATACCTTACCATGTAACTCATAACCCTGCTCCTCCTTCTAAAATTTCATGATGATGGTTTTGAATGAATTATCACGTTGAAGATTTTTCTAGGCCCTTTCATCCAGGCAAATCCACCAGTCTATCAACCATAATCTAATTAATTACGGATGTCAATTCAAATTCTCCTGGAGCACAGTGTTCCACTCCTATGCTTAATTTTGAATAGTGAGTGTTTTTACTCTCTTACCACCCTCATCTCTCCACTTCATCGAATATATATGATTTTTCTAGGCTCTCCCTACACTACCACAACTAATACTGCTACTGCTGCAGTTCCCACTGTCTAGAGGTTAGGCTTTATTAGATTTACAAGTAGAAATTGGTAAAAGTAGGTGGTAATTTTGGTAGATGAAGGAGAAAACAATATTGGAGCTCCATACCTCATCCCATTTGACAAATTTCTCCCCATCTTGAAGATATTTGGGCACGACGATCCGCTTGAGCTGGACGATGTGGACCCCAGGTTTGGCGCCCGCCATCCTTCAATTAGTCTCTTAGTTATGTTCTCCCCTGTGGAAATGATTCTCACGACTAGTCACACTCACACTCGTGCTACAACTCCTCGAAGAATTTCCTTGTATTACAGTCCCAACCAAATATAGCACCATCTCATTCCAGTAGCACATTAGTCAATGACATTCCACACATCCAATCTCGAAACCAAGGAAAGAATTCAATTTCATATCCTTCCTCTATATCTCCTCACTCGTATGTACACACCAGTCACATAGAGAAATGGATTGGTAGAAAAAAATAGTAGCAATAATCTATCTCAAAATTCCGATATTCGCTAGCCTCTAATTCTTGGGAAATACCTCCACCGCATCACCGTCCTCGGCTGGCTAAACTTGTGGAAAATCCAATAATTTATCCAACAATTTATTCCAACATTGACAAGTGCGATTTCTCTTCCCCGACCAAACCCACACACTAGCACTTTTAAGTAGGAGGAAAAATTTTGAGGATTTTGATGTGGAAGAAGACCTCCCGAAAAAAATAAGATCCCCGTATCTGCCTTGATTATGATGGCAATGTTATATGACTTCAACTCATAAATGTCACTACTTCCGATTAATTTCACAACTAATCAATAAAACTTATTTCAATCTTCAATCATTAACTTGTCAAGTCCTCCACTTCTATCGAAATAGGGAAACTTGAATTAGGTCAAATAGTATAGATTAATTTGGATTTGATCCTCTTGAAAATTTCCTTGTTGAGAAAAACGATTTCCGGTTCAGGACCTAATTCCCTTTTCCAATATTCCTCTATGGAAAATTGCTTTGACAAGATCCACTTATTCCCCTTCTTAAATTGAAAGTATATTCCGGAGTTTATAAGGTGAGTTAGTTTATAGAGGAAAAATTATGTTGGAAAAATCAAGATGTTCCAGAAACTAAGTTGACAGTTTTGTACAAGAGGAGAGTTTTTTTTTATTATCGAGAAGGGCACATCAAATTGAACCAGCGTGACTTCCACCGTTGACACATAAAGTTTCGAGTTCTTTATATAATGAAGTATTTTCAGGATAAATTGATTCAGTACTTTTCCCCTCTTCAATCAATATTAAATTACTTCCAATCGATATTTCATTTACTCCGATTTTTAAACCTGAGTCTCTAAACTTTTGAGCACTGTATGTATACTGTCTCCACATAAAAAAAAAACTTTGAACTAGTTCTTCAAAAATTGATGAGAAAAATCAATGTAGCATTTCTCACATGTACAGTCACAACTATACTGACTCAAACACACATTTCATTTCAAAATCTCTATCCAATTGAAGAGTAATCTTGTGGAATCAAACTGTGGTAATATAATTTGACTCATTTTTCCACTATTGTTTACATCGACAATAATAAATAATTCTAGGTTCAAATTCAGTTCAACACCTTATAAGTTTTTGGCGGCTCTCTCTCTCTCTCTCTTTCTCTCTCACTCTTTACTATATGATTCACACACTGACACACAACAGCTGAGAAGATTGAGAACTTTTTCAGAGCTCTGCCACATTAACACACACCTTTGACTCTCAAGGAACCAACTTGGGCTAAATCATTTAATCCCCATAGGTGGGAAATTGGCCAAACTTTTTTTTCCTTTCCTTATAATCTTAGAGTATATAGCTCTCTCATACAAACAAAATTCCACACTATTTTTACCACTCAATGAGTCCCACACACAATTGAATAAGATATTGAAGTAGGGGTAAAAAAAATCGTGGTCAAAGTCGCCGATTAATTCTTAACAATTTTATACAATTAGTATAATCTATACTCCTATGAATGAGTATATTTCCTCTATATAATAGGAGCCTCTGTATTAATGAGTTATTTAGAAGAGTGTGAGTTGGTGAGTTAATGTAATTTAAGGAATAGCAGAGAGTTAGTAGAGACACGATAGATTTTTGCCGACGACGACGACAGTATAGGAGACAGGACAGAGAGAGTGTATATTTGAATTGTTTGAAGTTAATATTAGTATTTTTTTGTGCAATGTAAGTGTGAAGTTACAATGTCCACTGTTAGTCGTGTTACTACTAGCTAAGGTTTTAGTATACAGAGGAATTTGACTAACTAATGAAGGAAGAAGGCGATGATATTCCAATCATCGTGCGGACAATCCCATGGCAATGAGCTAAATATTTGAAAACGGCCGCAACCCTCTTCACCTTGCACAGTAATAAAAAGTTTGTGTGTACGTGTGGTTATATTACTAATAAATGGCCATCATATGTTTATCCTTTGGAAAATCAAGTGAGAGAGAGAGAATAGTCGAGGGTATAGTATGGAAGTGGTGGTAGTAGTAGTAGTAGTAGTAGTGGAGGAGCGAGATAGTTGTCGGGAGAGTGAGAGTTGTAGAAGAGTATGAGAGCTACTACTAGCCCAGTCTTTACAACAGTATGGTAAGTAATAATAAGTATTAGTGTATTACTTTTGCTCAGAATGCTTTTTGCTCTCCACTCAAAAAAGTTTCAGCTTTGAAAGGCTCTCTCTCTCTCTCTCGCTATATATGCTGGACTTGAGGCTTGTAGAAATTCTCAGTATATTCAGTGTTATACAAGTTTCAATTGAAAGCAGACTGCTCACTGCAAAAAAGCAAGGGAGTGAGAGAGAGATACTTGAAAATCTCTGTGAGATTCTAAGCTTGCTTGAACAACAACCGCTGCACTAGCTCCTAGTGTAGAGAATAGTAGTGTCTCTCTCACTCTATAACTGAGCGAGGAGCATGTATAAGGTATACTTAAATACAAGACATATACACTTGTTATGTATGCGTGTGTGTGTGTGTGTATGTGTGCTGGGACCTGTATGTGTTTTTGTATGTGTCTGGTTGGAGAGCCTGGGAGAGCTTTCAATGCTTTTTGGCTTGCAATTCTAAAAGAGAGTTTAGTATGAGAGCTGTGTGTTACACGCCAAGCTGCTCTCTCCTCCGCCTCCTGAACAACTCAGAAAAAACTGCGGCGCTTCCTCAGCTCACATTGACTTTTAAGGGTGGTCGGCGACGGCGGCGCTCGATGAGATCCGACCAAGCCCTAAGAAGACTGCGCTCCCCAACTGCGTATTCAACAATTCCACGAAAATTACTTCATTACAAACGTGTTATCAAGTCATGTACCCTTCTTTCTCTCTCTCTCTCTCTCTCTGTATAGAATTTATAGAAGAAGAGCAAGACAAAAACCCAGTCTTACTCAAACATCTCTCCCTGGTCGGAGTTTACTCTGCTTTTTCTGCCCATTGGAAACAGTTGAGCTTGGATGTTGCAAAAAAAAACATGCTACTTTCGGAATTCATTCCGGAGATTCCCACATATTTCCCTTTTTCTTTCCTTTGCTGTCTCTCTCTCTCTCTCTCTGCAGGAGGAAAAAATGACACAAGGAGAATTTGTCCTCACTTTTATTTTTATTTTACTTTACCTCCGGTTTTCTTTGAATCTCTCGAATAGCTTATTATAGTAACGTATATTTATACATAGTTGAGAAAAAGCAAATCGAGGTTAGACTCCATTTTGTCCATCTATAATATTCAAAAAGGGAGAGAAATACTTAATGTTGATGTAACAGGTCATAGCTAGAAAGAGTAGTTGTAGTGACAGAGTAAACGCAGACTATGAAGCTTGTCCCATCTGTCAAAAAAATCCATGCAAAAACATTTTTACTTCCTTAATGACATGACATTCATATTTTCTACTGCTGAGATGTTCAAACGAATGTACCTACTTAGGTTGTACGTATACATATAGACGGAGTTAAAAACAAGCTGGAGAGTTTTCTCGGAGATATAGTGCAGTGGAGAAAAGTTCTCCTTTGCACAAACACTTTGAGATCCTAATCTTTTTTTCTGTACGTACTTACACACAAGGTTTCTTCAACTGACTCTTTTCTCTCTCTCTCTTGTAAGACAATTAGGGAGTCTGTAAATTACATAACTTAATTTCCAGCCTAGTAAAATCATCAGCATAATGGCCATGATGAGAGCCATTTTTACCGAGCAAGAAAGACCAGGCCTTGTAGCTGGAAGTTACAAATGACTTTTCACATATTTCCCTCTCACAATAAATTTAACTTGTAGTGTAATTCTGAAGATAAGTAGGTTTCTAGTAAAAAATTTTCTTGAGGAATATTTCAAGATGGTATTTGTGGAAGAAGATTTCGAAGGAAGCTTTGATTGGTGGAAATGTTGAGGAAAATGTATTTCAGCAGGTAGTTATTGTAGGAATATTTTTTTTTTGAAATGATGTTATTAGAAGGATGTGGGATGTGAGTTGGATTCATATTTCGGTATGTATAAATTACATAGGGTACAGGTATAGATAGTCAATGTGTCATTGGTGGAGAGAGAAATATATTGGGGAAAAATAGCTTGAGGCATGGTCTTGTAAGTGTATATATATGTATATGTATATATACCTGTTGTGCAGGAATCTATCCGGTGGTGATTCAATATCCGTATTTATGGTTGCTAGAAACGACTTGAGAAATGATTGAAATTGGTGATTGTAACTGTACAAGAGAGCAATATAAAGAAGTGAAAGGCTGGGGGCCAAGTGGATAACAATGGATTTGGTACATTCCATGTCTTTCATATGAACTATATACCAAATCATATGGGACAACAGGTAAAACTAATAATTGGATCTGATTCGCAAAAAAAATCCCTCCATGACCATGTTCCAGGACAATTTTGAAATAAATTGGAAACATTTTCTACCCAACGGCTGGAATAGATTTAAAGAGAAGCTTCCTAAAAAAATGATGCTTCAAGATAAAATACTTATAGAAATGTCCCTGCAATGGGAATACCATCATTATTTTCCGAAGAAAAAAACCCATTTAGATTTAAGTACATTTCTCTATTTTTTTTTGCAACTGATGTTGGGTAAACCACTGGAGCTGAAAGCTTCTTAAAACTACGACTGCGAATCTAAATTATAGTTGTATTGGTCCCAGGTCAGTCCGAAAAGGAATTTTTCGAAAATCTTCAGGATTACAATATAAAAAAGTGGTTTCAATATTTTAAAATGCTTTTTCCTTGCAATACAATGCACTTTAAATGAATGGCAACGTGCTTGTAGGTTAATTTATTAATACTTCAATCATATTGACATTTTATCGTACTTTATGATAAATGGCGGATAATGCCAAAATCCGATTATACGGAATGCATTCTTAAAGGCCGCACACTCATAAGGAAAAACAATTTGAGAGGTTTTATGCAGAAAATCCGGAATTTCTACTTCAGTTCAGATTTAAAGATCCGCTTGGATACTATTTGTATTAAATATTAATGGTAAATCATATGCATTTAAATGGATAGCCAAATAATGTGCCACGTGCATCCAAAGATATGCACGTTATTTTAATATATTACAGCCAACGATTTGCTTCCAGGCTAGATCCCTCGACCATGTGAGGTAGCTTGGGGGAGATTACTTTATTGATCATCTTCAGAAGCAAGTTTTTTTCAAAACGAGTTGAAAACGATACGAATACGAAATACAGAGATATTTTTTAATTTATGTAACAAAGTATTTTTTAAACACATTACCCTGAGCAATTCAACTAAGCATTTGAAACTACCTATACCCATCACATGTTACTCTTACATGTCTCGTGTGTTTTTTAAACGCTCACGATTATTCATAACTTGATAAATTAAAAAATATTCTTGTTTCCATTCTCCATTCTACCACTGCATGTGCACTATAACAAGTATTTCTTATGTAGTTTTAATATAAACGACTCTCTCAGAATTCTCAGAATTTATAGCTTCTTCTTCAACTAAAAAATTGCTGCTCCCACAATGCCTTGCAATTTTACCCTGAGAGAATTCATCTAAGGGAAGATTCTATTAAGTAAACCTGGACAATTTGTGTAGAAAGCCCTGCAGGAGGAGTAAAAAGAAATTCCAGTATAACAAGTATATAGTTAGCTAAAAAAAAGAAAAAAGATGACTGTTTTTTTTTCAAAACGAGTTGCAGAATAAATGTGAAGGTATATAGATAGAGAGTAATAAGAAAATTCTACAGCAGACAAATTCTTGTTGAACATTTCATATATGAAGGGATCGGAGAGTCTAGAGGATTTCCCAATTCTCAGATCCTTTCGTCTCTCTTTCTTTTTTATCTCCCATGCATTTCATGTTAGTTACACTCTCTTGCCATTGCAAGACAAATATTCTTACATGAAGTAAACCAACATTTTGGATCGTATTCTTTTTTAAAAAAAAAAACACACACACACATACACTACGTAAGTATATCTCCAGCCTAAACATAAAAGCAGTATACTTTTGAACATTTCCTATTCTCTTTCTAGTTTCCCTCTTCCATTACGTCAGATATGTAGGAACAAAGTCAAGAAGACAGGCGGAATTTCTAGCTTTATAAAGGAGCTATATACTGTACTAATGTTACTAGCCTGAAAGCCTCCAACTACTACTACAAAATTGTTTTTTGCACAAGGATATTCCTAAAGAAAAATACTAAAAGTTGGAGATCTTGTTAAAGAATAGATCAACATGCCCACAGAATGTCATGTACCTTCCATGGGCTTAGATGTGCAAGAAAGCTGAAGGAGCTCCTTGAACACTTCCAGCCTCTCTCACACGTACTACCTTTTGTATTAGCCAAGCCCTGCTAAGACCGAAGAAAACAGGTATTAAAGTAAATACTCTCCGTGTACATGCAAGGTAAATGAAAAGATCCTTTTGCTCTGAAGGAAAAGGAGACAAAAAGAGCTATTACGTAGAAAACTTAAGCCTTGGTTTAAAAAAAACGTGCTTAGAGACTGGAAACTTACACACATCCCGAGAGATACAGTAGATAAGGTAGAATCATACTTGCTATGTCATACCGTCTCTATTTATTTTATGGTGCCAAAAAGGAGGATCTTATAGTTAATTTGAAAGAGCCTGTGTGTAAAGAAAAAGGGGTAGTTGAAATAATGCTAAATGGCAAACCTCCTGGACCACCAGCATCCATTTAAATATGTTGGACCGCTGGCTTTGTACGTACACATACAAAAAGCGAGCATCTCTCTGGAAGCCGTAATGTAATCAAAGTAAGAGCTTCACAATCAATTTTTTTTATTTATCATCCAAAGCGGTAGTACACTTTGTGTACAAGTAAAATACCAATTTGAATTTACTTGTTTTTTCCTCTTATTCCTTCGACTCCTATATACCAAGCTTACATTATGCATTAGAATTTTTTCATCAATTTTTCCTAGCTATGCTACAGATATAACTTGTACAACTAAAATCACTCCCCCTTCGCCTTACCATGAACCATCCAGCACCTTCATTTGCTATAGCAAATAAATTGCCAATTCTCATGTGTATATATATGTACACGTGCCTTTTTACATGCATGGAAAGTGTTGAAGAAGAAATCCATGGAGATGTTTTTCATAGATGAGGATGAGTGTATAAAAAAAGCCAAGTAGAATGATGTATCCTGAAAGCATTACGGAACCACAAGATGACTAGGAAATTCCTAGTAATAGGAGGACAGAAGGCCTGAGGCAATATCAGATTACGCTCCAGCCATTATAATCCTCCTCAACATCCTTTTCAGCAACATCTTACAATTTGTTTGGTTATATGGTGAATCATTGTTAAAAAGAGGCTTCCAGTTTTCCCGATTTTTTTCCTCCTCCAAACATGCTCTCAAACATCCAAGGCTCGAATCTTTACAAAGCGTTGAATAGGTATTTCTTTCGCAATATTTAACAATTGCTCCTCTATTTATTTCGTACTTCCTCCTCCATCGATCCCTTTGAAGTTTGAAAAAAAAATCTAAAACCAATAAAAATGAACATATCTGCAAATATTCAAGGCACGGGTGTATAAACCTAGAATTTTTTTACGGTTGGTATTCATCCCATGCAAATATGCAAACGGTAGTCATGAACATTCAGTGCAGTCATCAAAGTTACATGGGATTGAGGGAAAAAATAGAGAGAAGCTCTACGAGCTACAAAAATTTTAACACAGCTTTTCAGTCATTTGCAATTCAAATCTTCTCATTACTTCGAGGTCAAAATAGTTGTCCTATAGTATAGTCAAGCAATGGAGGACTAATTGGGAAACTTATAGTATCAAAATAATTCCTTCTCGTGAGTAATCAAAGGAGACGAGACTCTTTAATGTAGAATTATATTAGATGCAAATTGTATACATAAGCATAGAAGCACCTCTACCACGTGGATAATAAATGACTAGTTGGTCCTTGTGTTAAAATAAAAAAGTTACTTATCTCAAGAGAAGAAAACCACTACTGCTACTACTGGAAAACAAAGGAGAGAAAAAGTGTTGCTACTTAATGTAAGTGCAGTCTTGAGATTTAGTGAATTTAACGTGTATCTCAAGTAGAATTCCAAATATTACCCTTGTGAGCCCCAGGGATGTAATCCTGGCTAAATAATTTAATATACACGTGTATAGAGAGAGAGAGAGCCGACTAACATATTATAAAATCTATTATTGAACACATCATTTCAAGTAATGAAACTTACATAAGAGTAATAAGAAATAAGTAGAATTTCCCACACAATAGTCAACCCTCTGATGGGCTTTGTGTATATGTGCTTATGAGACAGAAACGCTACTGCGAAATAATATATAATATCCACTGTATGTATAGATATAGAAAATTCGTGGGAGCTTTTTCATAAAATTTACATAGCTTTATATGTGCATACATAGAATTTATGTATACATATATATTACATATGCATCGTATCTGTCTATGTAGATATTGGCAAAGCATAGTATCTATGTAATTTTAACAAGTGCTTGCTCAACCATTTGAAAGATGTGATGGGGGAAGGAATTCGCCAAGCGGCATTTTAAGAGTAAAGAGCTCCTTCTGTCTGCATGGCTTTTGTATAGCAATGTACTATTCCTTATGTATATACTTATGGCCAGGCACTTGAGTATGACAGAGGAGTGTGCACCTTGGACATTAAAAAGCGAACCATTCTTGACAGTTGCTAGTTTTTCGCGATTATGAATTGTAATGATCATCATGTTTTATCATCCATAGTTTAATCCTTTTTGCTTGGTTGACGGAACTCTTATATGCTATTATATTCCAGGGCCAAAAGGAATACGGAGACTTAAAAAAAATTGTGTGTTGTAATAAGGATGGATAGACGTGGCCGAAGGAATAGTAAAAACCCTTTTTTTACATATGTGTTTGTACAAGTGCGGATCAAGTGCTCATAATGGAATAGTTAGTTGTATGGAAAGAGCACTGATTCAGAGTCAAAATGCCCATGATAAGAGACTCTTTTCTTCTCTCGTTATTATGCGAAGTCTGAGTTGAACATAACGACCTGGGAGATTTTTTCACGGTGGCTTTTATTTTCTTTTTCTCCCTTTCTTCTCCTTCTCTCGCCTCATTCCCACAATGTAACTTGCCACTGATAATTTCACCATCTATGTAGGAGATCTATACAGTAGGTAGAATACGCTTCTCCTAGTCATTTCTATCTCTTTCTGTTCCTTGCCTTGGAATACTATTATTATTATTATTTGAGGAATAAGTCTACTACTGCTCGGGTCTGATGGTGGTAGTTGATATATTGAAAGTTGTGTATTTTGTATGGGAGAAGAAAGGAGGAAGAAGCAGGCGTCGATGAAGACAGAGAGAAAGAAGAAGAGTGGAGAGAGAGAGAAGGCGGTTTATTCTCTAGGAAAATATACGTCACCCTTGCAGAAAATTGCAAAGACATTGCGTGGTATGGGGAGACGAAACCTATTACAACTAACCATGGTTGGTGGAAGGAGAGAAAATCCGTCTTGAGGATAAAGCTGTAGGGGTAGAGGAAATTCCTATGGAGATATATGTAAGTGATGGAGAAAAGAATGAAAGGAAAAGAAGAACTCTTTATATGGATCTTTGACTCAACTCCGGGTCTCTCTATCGCTTTTTGAATGGAAATCAGCAATAAAAATTGCTTAGTTGTCGCCAGGATGGAACCCACACATATTATGTTTGGGTATGAGCATGAGTGGAACATAAAAAAGTAAATCATCCCAATTTCCCTGGCAGCTGCCCATGCCATATGAGGTCATCAGCTCAAACACACAAGCATTCAATTACGCTTTCTTTTCAATAAACTTTCTAAATTGTTCCCCCGTTGAGAAGTGCTCTGTCTAGACCTGGACAAAAATTAACAGAGGACTTAAAAAAAGAGCAGTGCTCGAGAAAGATAGCAACTTAAATGTAGGTAAACGTGTGAGGGGGAACAATTTTCTAAAGTAATTCATTTAACGAGTAAACCAAACTAATGAGAGGATCAGATGTAAAATGGAATGATCAAATTTTGTCAAAATTTGATCATTCCATTTTGTAAGAAGAGTTTATTGTTTTAAGAAATAAAATACTTTCGATAATCATTGCGTTAATTTCAATTATTATTGTTACTAATTATTCGTGTAATCTTTACTTCAAATTATAATAAATTTCCAACTTTTATAATAACTATGTAACTGTATCAAGATAAAATTTCGCTTCACTCTCAACGACATGCGATGTCCCTTCTCATTTTTTGAATTAGTAAAAAACTAGCATTTGACTTGTGGAGCTGCTGATATATGTTATAATTCAGAATAAAAAATGTAACTTGGTTTTTATGAGAGACCCTGTGGAGAGAGCCCGTAGTAATTTTGCCATACTTGTAAATTCGTTATTACTTATTTTTAGCCTGAAGCAGAGAATAATGTTAGAAGGTAGAGAATAAAGAAGCCATTGACTAAAGGGAAAGTTCAACTGTATGCAGCAATTACACCACAAATTTATTACCCGAGTAGGAAAAGTTTTCTCATTAGTTTCTAACGTAACAGTAAAAAAGTGCATACGTGTGCCCCCAATGGGCACGCTAATGAATCACTTACTCAACTAATTCCATCAATGAGCATTAGCAGTGATTATTTTACGTAATTGTTCACTATTAATTGACAAGTCATCACCATCATACTTTCCGATACGATTTTTAGCTTCGTTGTCTTCTCGTAGTATGGCCAAATGAACCATTTAAAAAAATGGGACTAGTTCGTTTTGTAGCAGAACTCCTCAGGTGAAATTGGATTACCAGTGACTCAAACTTAGAACGAGACGTTTGCACAGGAAACTAAACGATAAGGAAATGTGATGAGCGACCCACGCAATCTTTTCCGGTGTTTTATAAACCATTTTGACTTTTTTCTTTTCCTTCCCTGTCAACATTTTCCCTGTGTTATTACACGGATATGGAGGCCAAGTTTGAGTGGGTAATCGTTTATAGAATAACATTAGGACTCATGAATAAATGGATATTCCTGGAAGTTTTTACAGCATTTCAGTAACCTATGCATTATTACCAAGAGTCGAATAATACACAATCGATAAGTATTCTCCGACTCGATCGAATGTAAAAACAATTCTAGCACAACCACACTTTTACTTTTAGTAGTAACTGTCTGGAGGATAGTTTTAAATTGAAGGTGAATATAATATTTATAAGACAAGGAATAGAGTCGTTAAGCAAATTTTTTCCCGCTTTCTGATGATGATGATGCTACCAATACATCTAATTAACTTGGAGCGACTCTACGCCCAGAACCCGTGGAAACAGACCCTCAAATCTAATGCCCATGTACATATTTTTGTCCTCAATAGAACTAATAGTAGATACTTTTCCCATGATTATCTGGCTATGGGGAAACTCTAAAAGTAAGAACCCATGATAAAAGCAATCTGGTTCTTTAGTTTCAACCCTGAATCCGTTCCAGCTTCCGGAAATGTCATCGTCCTCTCACACTTCACAACTGTTAAGGAGCAGGCAGATGCTCAAGGTTTTTCACGTCACTTGTCTAACAAAGTGCTACATATGGTTTTGGTAATTGTAATCGGTCAGCGAGTTCTACACTCTTATTAAATACAAATTTCCTGGTAAGATTGAAACATTCGTGAAATGCCAGGGCTGGAGAATGAGAACTCTTGCAAATTAGATTACTTGCAAACCAATTACCAAAGATATAGGTAGGGATATAATTTTATCCCTTTGAATATTCTCTCTCTCTCTATACATACCAAAAGGTTTAAAGACTTCCTTCTCATGTCAACTAAATTGAGCCAGCTGAAAGCATTTGCACGATTACTACTAAACTCATGCACATATACTTACATGCACATAAACTTCAATCACACATGGAATTTCTCTAGAGGTTGACAATCTACAAATCTCTTGTCCCTATTTAAGATACACATTGTGTAGAATTTATCTTGGTATTGAGAATATGCACAGTCCTTGTTGGTTCTATCAGTTCCACAAAGGCGAAGGTAAATATTAGATGAGATTAAATTTTTTCAGAGCAATTCCACGAATTTCTTGAAGAAACTTGCGTTTTTTTGAGTAACAGTGACGTTGCCGTAGTTGGATGAGACTGCTTTATAATAAAATGCATACTCAAACCTTGTGCTTTATTATGCAATGTGATGCATACATGATTTGTAGCAATGTATTGTAAATGTGTATTTATATTTATGTATGTTCGAACCTGTAAAAAAATTGAAAATTATACAAGGGCTCGTAGAGCCTGATGTTTAGTTATAATTCTCCTAAGGACCACGAATATAATTACC